>JAVJIF010010925.1:0-67765 GCA_038442645.1 Agave tequilana | reverse complement strand
TATCTTGGTATTTGCGTTTGATCCACTATCTCAAACTCTATCTCTCTTATCTTGCATTACTTTATATTGATCATATCTCATACATGTTGGGTATTGTTTGGTGTGCCCATACTTGTGTTGAACTAAGAGAGCTTCATATAAACCTCAACTCTTATTTAGAGGAATCTAGAGGAGATAGTCCAGAGCCCGTCACTGAAAATTTGGCTACACTATTTGGTTACACATAGTGTGTTGCAATTAATTTTTAATTCTGCATCATTTGTCATTAGATTAGCTAGTACACCTATTCACCCCCCTCTAGTGTATTTTTAGTACGTTGAAATAAGAATCGATCACAAAATTCATCATCAATGAAATCATACTCCGAAAGGCGTTTCTATTTTACCTTCTTTTATGAACTCTCTAGTCAATTTATCTTTAAATTGCCTCCACATTTTCTCCATATAATTAGTAAACCATGTCGATTTTCCTCATCTTTGAATACAGTCTACAATATATCACAAAAAATATTAATGCACTTAATAAATAATTGATATAGTTTATATAGATAATTGAATTATTCTAAATTTACTACAAAACTATCATCCGAGATCTTATTCTTCAGCTCTTCAGAAACCTCGCGCCAATCGAGGTGTCAATAAGGACATAATGACGAGCCACACATCTAAGGTAACTCATCAATTTTTTCCTGAATTTTCTAATTGTTGATTCTTCTCATTGAACTCCACATAAATTTTTCTTCTTTGATTCTTACTAAAATGAGATCACCCATCTTAGTAAATGTCTCGAGTCTTCTTTTTTGCAGTACGTCCACTGCCCCTTCCACTGCTATCCTCTGAATTCATATGCCTGTTAAGAAATATACACGTAATTTATTAGAATCTCATCAATGATATATGAAAGTAAGAAATAATAATTTTCATAAGTAAATAAATAAAATATGCAAACTAATGATCAGATGAATAAATAGACCTGTACTTTTATTTTTTTTTCTATTTTTTATAACTTTTCTCCACCAATATTACTTCAAAATGATCTTCTCGTTGTATAACTCGTTGTCCTCGACATTATCATTCTCATCATTAACATCACTATTTATCCCGTCTTGTTAATCTGATTGAGAAAAAGGGAATATCATCAATATTATTCTCAATATTGTTTCATGTTATCACAATCGGCGTAATTTTTGGCTTCGTCGAGAGAATAATATACCACTTTTTATCAGCAGGATCTGTGATGTAAATACTTTGTTTTGTCTATGATGTCAATATAAATGTGTTCTTTCTGTGACTCTCTTTATTAGATCTACTAGAATGAATCCTAAATTATCGACCTTGATGCCATTATTATTCTCCATCCACTAACATTGGAACACACGGAACACTAAACATGGTATAATCTATAGCTTCAATATTTGATAAGTATTTATTGCAAAATTTCTTGTCTCTTCATATGTGTAACATTAAACAATGCAAACTATGAGTCGATTTCGGTTTCTCACATACCCCTTTAATATTTTCATGTACCGCTCAAATAGATACATCCACCTTAAGAAGACCGGACCATATAGTCTAATTTATCTGATCAAATGAACCATTAGATGCACCACAATATAAAAAATGCAAAGTGAAAAATACAGCTTAAGCTGACACAATGTAACCATAACATTCTTCTGCAACTCTTCTAGTTTTGTTGGGTCAATTACCTTTCTACATATTGCATTGAATAAAAAATAAAGTCGGATAATGGCATGACGAACATATTGTGATAATGCAGAACTTATAGTAACAGGTAGTAACTATTGCATCAAAGCATAACAGTCATGAGATTTCAAGCCAACTAACTTTATATCTTTCATTAAAACGAGACTTTGAATATTTGATGATTAACTACTTGACACCTTAATCCCAGAAAGACATTGACATAAATCTATCTTCTCCTTTCTAGATAAAGGTATGACATGTTGGGCGGTAAAATATGTATTTTATCCCTCTGCATTGGTGCCAACTGCTTGCGTATAACCAATTTCAATCAAATCTTTTCAGCTTTAACTCCATCCTTTGTCTTAGCGAGTGAGTAATATGTCAATAATACTATCACATACATTCTTCTAATATGTATGACATCAAGGCTATCTCACAAATTTTTTCCAATATGGGAGATCAAAAAATATTTACCTCTTCTTTTATACATTCCCTTTCAACTGTAATTTTCTGTCTTTTACGATAACTTGCTCTGAGGTGTTCACCCGTTGATATACCTCTTCACCAGTCTATCCTTTAGAGCTCTTCCTTCTTCTGTAGATTCATCAAAAGTCCTCCGATAGTGATGAGACTTGGGCAAGAATTTTTGGGAATTAAAGTATACTGTCTTTTTGCCATGCTTTAATTGGAGAGAAAATGTGTCTTTTTCATAAATAGGACATGCCTTGTGTCTTTTCACACTGTAACATGACAAGTTTCATATACTGAAAAATCATTGATTGTCCAAAGTAATATAGCTCGGATCTTGAAATTTTCTTGATGATATGCATCGAATACTTCAACACCTTTTCCCACATTATCTTTAAATCTTCAATAAAATGTGTCAAATAACATCTATATAATTTTTGGCTGTCTGGGACTTAATATTAGTATGACAATATTATAAACTTGCGCTTCATGCATAACCCGAGAGGAAGATTATAAATAGTCAAAATAACTGACCAATTACTGTGTGTGTTACTCATGTTACCGTGCAGGTTCATTTCATCAAACAAAAGACCTAGTCGGAGATTTCTTGCATCACACCCAAAATCAAAAAACTCGAATCAATCATATTATATTGCGAGAATCAGTCTGATACCAAAGCTATTATCAGAAATCTTTCTGTCTGAATGTCCCATCAAACCCTTCGCAGGTCAGCATTCCTAAACATGCGTTTAATCTAGTATTACAAAGAAATACTATAATACCTTAGCTGAAATTTTATTCTTATTTTTTCTTATTCCAATCCACTTCACAAATCAGACATCTTTCCAAATCTTCATAGTCTTTTATATACAAAATACAATCATTAGGTCGAGTGTGTATCCTATTATAATTCATACCTATAGGGCACAAGATTTTCTTGGCATCGTATTTATGATACGGAAGTTCATTAGCCTCAGGAAGCATTTCTTTCATGAGATTGAGTAAGATCGTGATACTCTTATCGTTCCATCCATTTCCTACTTTCAAATTGTACAATGTCAATACTGTGGACAATTTAGTATATTTAAAACCAACATGTAGAGATTTTTCTACATCATCTTTCAAGCTCTGATTAAGTTTAGATGATTCATAAAGTGATCTTCTACAACATGAATTATGTCTTTTAATTTATCACCCTCACTATAATCAATTTCTTTTCTTTCATCACATCTTCTATCATCAAAATAAATCGGTCAATCTCTTGCACTCTCACCATGTTATATCCATCGTGTTTAACTTTTATCAATCATATTAACAAATAAATGATCTCATAATACTTCAACCGTAATATTCTCAAAGCAACCACATCTTATGCACGTACACTTAATACGATTAGGATTGTTCACACACTCAATAACAAACTTAATAAACTCTTCTACACCATTCCTATATTCGGTACTTAACCTATTATCATCTACCCATTTTTGATCCATGTTTACCTAATTTAGACATCAAAATAATATATTGAATTAAAAACAACACATATCATGTAAAGAGTAAATTTACTTGACTTGTGCATAATTGTCACAACCACCAACACCACACCATTAAGCACACATCAAGCATCACACGCACGCGCGCGCACACACAAACACCCCCACCACTACCGCCATCACACGCGCACCAAGCATGGTACACACACAGCCACCACACACATACACATCAAGTATGACACACACACCCCACCAACACTATACCACACACACACACTCACTCGCACACTCACATATCAAGCATGGAACACACATAACCCACCACACACATAGACACACTCACACACTACACACTCACACATCAAGCATGTGACACACACACACACACACCACCATCACCACACACACACACACACACACATCAAGTATGGCGCACACGCACACAGACCACCACCACCACACCACCACCACCACCACACATACATCAAGTATGGCACACGCCACCACACTGTTATGCACAGGACAACAATCCCTCTGAGGAATCCACCAATCAGGCGAAGACTGACGCAGCCGGAGATGTACTCAACATGCACAAGAACAGAGAACAATAGAGAAAAGCAATCAACATAATATTTAACGAGGTTCAGCAATGTGCTTACGTCTTCAGGGCAAGGGAGAGAGAGATTTTATTGATTCAATAATCAATTACAACCTATTCCTTCTTCAAGGAATTTCCAACGGAGATTTTCAGTGGGATACAATACATGAGTGCTCTAGCCCTTATTTATAACCATAGAGTCCTGGGGCTTTAGGAAACACCAGCTGGATTCGATCCCAACCAGAAAAGGAATCTGAATCTATAAAGGACAGCAGAAAACGCGTCTGTCGGTCGACCGCGCCGATCGGCCGACCCATGCCACAGTCGACCACGCCGGTCGACCGTCTCCAACCGAGACTTGGCTTCTTTCAGTCGGTCGACCAGGCGGTCAACTGCTTCCCTGTAACGGTCGACCGGGCGGTCGACCATTCTGTGTCTGTGTACCTTGTGCACACCGGTCGACCTAGCGGTTGACCAAATCCTTGTATCGGTCGATAGGACGGTCAACTGTGCTAGCCTGCTGCATGCGCTATTTCTCGCTCCTTTGTCATCCGATCTCTGTGCTATCTTCCTCTATCTTATCTACCTCCTCTCTCCCTACAATTCTCCACCTTAGTGAAGATTTCTCAAATCTGAGTCGAACTCCAACGAACTCCCGTCTATCACCTGGCAAAAATCGACACACGATCTCGGCGAAATCGACACACGATCTCGGCTTGAGCGCTCCGAACGAAATCGACACACGATCTCAGCGAAATCGACACACGATCTCGTCTTGAAACCTTTAGCTCAGCTATCAACTGGGATGCACCACACATGCCTTCCCTACACTTAACCTTAGGAGAACTTTCATACATGCCGATCACCGAACATGTCTTCTACTCAGCAACTACATGACCTAACGAAGAACACATCATGAGTCAACACTGACTCTCCAACTGACTGGCTCTCTCCAGTCTACATGTCTTCAACTGATGGTCCAACCAAGTCTGAGTAGAGCACACCGAACACCATCATCAGCTTCAACAAACTGGATACACACCTCTCCTATGCAAGCTCAAATTACAATCCCATTCTTTGTCTACAGTCATTTTCCTGCACTACCCATGTTCCATCACCCACGACAAGGCCCAGCACTGCGCCCAAGTTCCATATACGTGTGACAACTTGCAGACCAGCAGGCTTCCAACCTGCGCAGACCCACAACAACTCAACCGCTGCGACCAATGGTACTTCAACAACCCTGCAATAATGATGACTCATCAACAATTATTGCAACAATAGTTCAACAGTCCAGCGCAACTTCAGTAACACAAACACAAGTCACAAGATCAAGCATCATATACCCAAGAATGAAGCTTCTCGGTATGTAATTTCTCTTTTCATCAATCAGTATATTTGTTGGATTACCACGAGTTTATCTCTATAATTTTATTAGAAATTATTGTGTCCATTATATTTATGAGAACATGTTATTCTGCTTGGATTTGTTATGTATTGGACTAGATATTGCAAGTAGGACTATTTCTGGTTACTAATATTGCATGTGATTTATTGAGATTAGGATTATCTGGACTAATATTTACAATTGAATTGTTAATTTCCTACCAAAATCATTAATTTTGGTAAAACATTACAAAATTCAAGTTTACCACTGATTAACTACAGTAGGGTCCCTATTTCACATCAATTTGGTATCAGATTATGATTTAGGTAGGAAACTTGCATTAGGTCTAGAAAAATTTGAATTTTACTTTTAGGCATTTATTAGGAAAAAAATATTTTTGTTTTCTTTTGCATTAATTTTTTTAAAAAAAATGGCATATAGGGAGTCACACATCTCCACTATAAATGTACCAATTTTTGATGGTCGTATGGATTATCTTGTTCAGTCAGATCCTCAAAATTTTCTAAATTGGCTACACAGCATGGACCGGTACTTCACCCGGTACCCGCTCTCCTAAATGAAGAAAGTCAAGTTCGCAATTATTTAACTGACTGAACAAGCGAGCCAATACAGGACCGATTGGGAAAGATGAGTACTCCGTGGCCAAGAACCAATAGACACTTGGTCTTATATGAAGGATGAACTCAAGGGTAAATATGTGCCACCATATTATTACAAACATCTTTTTAACAGATGTCGCTGAATTACCCAGGAAATAAATTCGCTAAGGAATATGTTACCAAATTCGATGAGTTTCTCACTCGTTATAATATTCTAGGCAGACAGAGTGACATCTACGTCTTTTTTTCAATTTTGTGCTGACTTCGAATAGATTTAGAGCATGATCTTTGTCAAAGTGGAGTCGCTAATCTTAAAAGAGCTCATGCTTTGGTCCAAGATTTAGATGTTCTCAAGTTGGTTACACATTTAGGAATTAGAATCACTAAGTCCCAATTCAAATCCACTTCCTGTCACATACCAGGTTTATGCACAACACCAGCAAATAAGGTAAAAACCAAGAACAAAAGTGTTTGAAAATAACTCAAAAGGAAAGAACACTGAAAGTGACTTCTCCCACTTAATCATATAATCAAGTGCTACAACTGTCAAGATTATGGGCATATGTTGCTGCCAACTATCCAAGCCCATTTAAGATTGCCATCACTGGTAGAGTTTCCATTGAAGTCCTTAAGCCTGATAAAACTATCTTCGCAAAAGACTCCTCCTATGATTAATAAGTTTAGTGTTGTTTCCCTGCCTGACATGGTTATTGTCCCTTTTGTTGCTGACACAACTGTTGTTTGCCTTCTTCCTTCCTCGGCTCTACTACTGACACCACCTTCTCTGTCTCCTTTATTGCCGATCCCTATTATTGTTACTTGCTTCCTTCCTCCTCTATTGCTGATATCATCCTCTTTCCCCTTGTAGCATATGTTAGTGTAAGTACACCTAGAGGGGGGTGAATAGGTGTATGGCTAATCTAATAACAAATAATGTGAAATAAAAACTAATTGCAACACACTTAATGTAACCAAAGAATGTCGCGGAATTCCCGGTAAAGGGTTTTAGACTATCTCCTCTAAATTCCTCTAAATAAGAGTTGAGGTGCTATGTAAAAACTCTCTTGGTTTAACACAAGTGAGGCACACAATCAACCCAAGCATATAAATGATATGGACAATATGATACAATACACAATATAAGAGAGAGAGTTAGAGATAGTGGATCAATCGCAAACAACAAGATATGTTTCGAGGTTCGAGCCACTGCTCTACATTCCTACCTTCACACAGAAGGATTTCCACTATATCGTCCATACAGGACTTTCCACACAGGGAACCTCCACTGAGAATTTGGGTAATACAAACCGGGAGTGCACAACTCCTCTTTCCAATAATACAACTTTCACACAAGAGGCAAGGCACAACACAAATCACCTATACACTTAGAGGGATGGGCACTAGCCAAATAAGATCAACCTCACAATAGAGGGATAAAGGCTCAAAGCCAACACTTCAACAATCACCTCTACACATAGAAGGATACCAACTAAACTCCACAATCACCTCTCACTAGAGGGATACCAACAAATAAAAGGAAGGTTACAACACTTGGTGGTATCAACAACCACAAACTAGTATTCCTCACAAAACAGGATCCTAATAGATAAGATAGATATGATAGCTCAAGTGTGAGAATATAAAGAGTTTAAAAAAATAAAATCACAAAGAAAAATTCTTGGAAAACTTCTAAATATCTATAGAAATGAAGAACAAAAACCAATTCTCAAATACTCTATTTTTCTTTGATTTTTCTAACTCTTTAAAACAAATAAAGATTGATTTTTTAAACCAAAAATTCTTTTAAAAACTTGCTGTTAAACACTTGTAAAGGTGAAAAAATTGCTCTCTAAAAACTTGTGTGAAAACAGCCAAGGAGGGGGCTATTTATAACCCTCCAAGAATTCTGCCCGCTGGCAGCAGGAAAGGTCTGAAATGACCTTCCGGTCGACCGGGAGGTCGACCGGCCAATGGTCATTTTTATGACTGTTGAGCCACCGGCGACCGGCCGGTTGACCGGGACTAGAAACAGAAAGCAGAGCTCTTTGCCGGTCGACCGGGCGGTCGACCGGGGCAGAAGCTCTCTGGCGGTCGACCGACCCGATCAACCGGCCTTCCAGCCCAAACAATTGTACACGTTTGTGCACGTCGGTCGACTGGACCGGTCGACCGACTTCTGCCACGGTCGACTGTCCGGTCGACCGACAGAACGCTAGGTCAGTTGTTTTAGGGATAAAAACTTAGGTATTTTAACTTTCATAAAATCCCATAAAA
Organism: Agave tequilana; assembly: GCA_038442645.1. Classification (NCBI taxonomy): domain Eukaryota; kingdom Viridiplantae; phylum Streptophyta; class Magnoliopsida; order Asparagales; family Asparagaceae; genus Agave; species Agave tequilana. The sequence goes on along the minus strand of JAVJIF010010925.1, from coordinate 59,222 downwards.
TCACATAAATTATACAAAAATAAGTTCTTATTATATCTTTGAAATACAAATATGTGTGACAAAAATTCAGCACATATTATAAACTATTTGAACCATTTTTGTTATATGAAAATTTTGCCTTAAACCAAAATCAATATTTTTCAAACTTGAATTTTTGAAATGGAAAACCGTTTTCTCCAAAACTCATGTAAATACAAAAACATGATATTTGAACAATTTTGAAGCATATTGTATATGGATAGAATCCAATATACATGTAAAGATTTATATCTATGTTTTTGACGTGAAATCCAATATCGGTTAAACCGAAAATCAAAACTAATAAACCTTAAACTTGTGTGTGTGTGTGAACTTGAGCATATTAATACTATCTAATCTTTATAATGATCTAAACACATCTTAAACTAAACAAACTGAAGTCTTCTTGTCTCCAAGCCGACTCGATCCAAACGCGATCCAACGAGCTTGACTCCAGTCGAGTGCTAGATGCGATCTTGACGCTCGAGCTCTTGAATCAACATGTGAAAGCTCCAAAACTCCTTTGTTGAAGCTAATCACCTACTAATAAATTGATCAAATATCTGAAACTAATAAGATATTAGTAAACTATAACTACATAATTTAATCATCATCAAAACTAGAGTGATGGGCCTCTGGGCCAACAATCTCCCCCCTTTTGATGATGACAAAACTCATGAAGTTATATATGCATAAATTAAAGTTAAGCTTCATAAAAGCTCCCCCTTAACTCATTCATAGCAATAAACCATAAAGAGATGCAATGAATGCTCAACATCAGCATGCATAATAAACATGAAAATGAAATAAACATGTTCTGACATCAATTGCTATTATACTAAATGTAAAAGTAAACAAAAGTAAACATGCATAAACATGCATATATAAATCTCCAAATTTCTATCCCCCTTTTTGTCAAATCATCAAAAAAGGGGCACAAGATAAACTCAAAAGAAATTTCTTTCTTTTGTTAAATCAAACAATAAAGTTATACATATACGATATACATTCATGAAGAAGAGAGACGTAAAGTTAACTCCCCCTGCATACATGTATTTATATGAAAAGAGACGACTAAACCCTAAACACATAAAGCATAATATGTAACGTATAAAAGGAGTTGTGAAGCTCCCTCTACACACGTGTACTACATACCAAAGGAGGTCAATCACTTCAATATAAAAAGTACACTCAACATGAACCTACATATAGAGAAGATGTTAAGATTTTCTTGCATATAAGCAATAAATATCAAAACATTATGATACCAATAGAAACTACACAAAAATTTTAAGGTACCAAAAGATACCAATTAAAAACATCTTGTAAAGTTTTGATACCAATAGAGAATGAAACATTATGTGTAAAAATACCAATTGAAACAAATATATATTTAAATCTTGATACCAATTGTAAATATTAGTATCAATCGAAAATATTTTGTAATTTTGATACCAATTGTAAGAAAATATATATTGTAAGTATTGATACCAATTGAAAGTAAAAAAAATCAAATTTTTAGTTAACACAACTCATTTCAATATAAATACCAATATAAAATGAAGCATGATACCAATTAAAAAATATAAACCAATCCTTTTTGGTCAAACACTAAAATCATTTTGCAATAGAGATACCAAATAGAAAATAATATCAATTTAAGATTCTTAATACCAATATTGAAAATGAAACATATATCAATTGAAAATATTTTTCATTAGGAGCGTAGGAAACCAACTGAAAAGTAAGATATCAATATCATTTTTCAACATAAAGAGTGGGAGTAAGATACCAATTTGTAAACAAAAACTGATTGAAAGATAAAACATGAATTTTCTCCCCTTTATGAAATACTAATGAAAACGATGCATAAACTTGTATAAGATACCAATTGAGAAATAATTATCATTAAGGACTAAATCAAGCTTAGCATAACAAAATTTGTGCTCTAAGATATAAAGATATAATAAGCACAATCAAAACATATATATATATATATATTTATATTATATGAAAATGTAATACCGATGGAAATTGATACTATTTGAAGTTGAAGCATACATATATAGAAAACACAAATATGAGTATACAAAAAATATCAATTGTGATACCAATTGAAAATATGATGAGAATTAATTGTATAACTCATACTTATCACCCTATACATGCACATGTTAAATGATTTTTAATTTGAGTATACAAGGCATGGTCGCCCATCCAACCACCCTTCAATAGAAGGGGTTTTCAAAAATGAGATTTGAAAATAATTTTGACGAGTTTGAAACTCTTCCAAAATGAAGAAATACGCAACTAGTTTTATGATAAACTTGAAAAGTAGCACGAAATCCTTCAAGAAAGGAATAAAATAAGAATATATCTATGAAAACATGAAAATCACACAATCATTAACACTCAAAGGCTATATAGCACATATAATACTCATGAAAACAAAGTCATGAGAAAACATCAAGTAATGTGAGTGTATAAGAATGATGTGAAAAGCATAATCATGGGAATAAGCAATAAGGCTCAATATGGAATTCCTTTACAAACATGAAAAATATGAAAATTTAATTTTCATTAAAACAGTACCAACTTCAAGGTATATGTATGTACTGTAAAACTAAAGGTATACATACATATCCTAAACACAAATGAGTCCACAAAGAATTTGCATAAAAGACAAATGACTCAAGGGTATACACGTATATTAAATAGTTTTAGATAAAATTAACTTATACATGAAGCTAAACATATGAAAACATGTACAAAAGGGAATAGAAGTTTGAATTGCACGAATCATCAAAACTAGGCTATACTAGTACATCTAATGAGTACAAATGAGCAATCAAGTACAAACATATAATAATCTATTTGTGGCTCACTAGTTGTACAAGTATTGACACAAGTTTTAATGAAAGCTACATCTAAACAAGTAGTCAAAACATGAAACATAAACAAAACATAAACTAATATGGTCATTAAGTTAAGGCACATGTCTTAGATCTATGATATACATAATAGTTAAACAAAAGTGAGAACACAAAAATATAAGTTCATATAAACATGGGTGTATCTTAATTACTATGCATGTATGTCATAAGTCTAATCATCATGGCATTTAACATAATAATCATTAGAAAAATAAAACATGCTAAAAATCAATAATATGAAAGCATGTAAGATAGTTATCAAAACCAATACGGCACATCTCTATATCTCCAAATCATGGTGGTCAGCCACCAAAAACCCTTGAAAGTGATGCATCTAAAAGTTTCACCGTTTAGCTCGGAACGCATTCACCTCAAGGCACTAATACATCTCACGTCATGTGAGAGCCCATACCTATATCAAATAAAATAGTAGTAGCTTTTGGTACCCATACTCTATTGGGTCCATGGGGTTAGTACCTTTCCTAACCCAAACAAACTTATTTGTAAAGTTTGAATCATGTATCTTATCATAACAAAATTTTGCAAAGTGACCCTTACGTTCACAATGTGTACAAGTATACACATGAGCATACATGGTGTTATGTGAATAAACGTGAGGAGCATGTGTATGCCATGGTTTGTGTGCATGCATAAGAGGAGCATGTTTCTTGCGAAATATGGATTCCAACCGTGTGTGGTTCATGGCACATTAGCTCAAAGTGGAGCCCTAACAATCATCACTCTTCTTTAATATATTTATATCATTTTCAATAATAGTAGAAGAGGTGGAGCATGCTATGGCTACATTAGTTGATGAAGCTATATTAGCATGGCAAACATGTGAATCAAAATCATTTTTCAAAGATTTATTTTCATTTGTAATCAAATCCAATTCTTTTGAAATAGAAATAATTTTGCTTTTCAAAGAATCATTTTCTTTTAAAACAAAAACAAGTTTTGAAGATAGAACTTCATTTTTCTTCAAAACTTTATCACAAGTATTTTATTTTTCAAGATTTCATTTTTTTTTTAGGGCAAGATCAAGTTGAGATTTCAATGAGTCACGTTCATTTGAAATCTCAACCTTCTCTTGCAAAGTCAAATCAAGTTTTGAAACCAAAATTTTTTAAATTTAATTTAAAGGTTTTCTTTTTCAAGAGTTGGTATTTTTGTAAGAGGTTTTCACAAATAATAGATAGTTCTTCATTTAAAGCATTGGCATCAACATAATCATCGCCGGAAGAACTAGCACTATCATGAAGATGAGTATCCGAGTTTACCTTAAGGGAGTCATTCCTTTGGACCATGTAGCAATGTTGTTCGGATTCATCCTCACTAGATTTCTTCTCCATAATATTTGGCGTTTGAAGCTTTGGAGAGGTCAACATGTTCCATACTACAAAGGCGGAATCAGAATGAGAAACCATACATAGATATTCTTTGTTTAGAGTGCTCCTAAGTGCCTCAAGGGCTTGTGCATTGGCCTCTATATGCTTGCTATTACAAAGATAAGATTTCTTGGTAACGACAAGGTGACAAGGCAAGGTGAACATGCATTCCTAGGGTCTTGAGATACATACTCATCTTAAACTTTCACATATCGGTATTAGAAACATCAAACATGGGAGGGGCAAGGTAAGCCATGAATGTGTGTAAACAAATAAGTGTGCAAAAGTAAATACTAGATTAGCAACCAAGATCTCACTCCTAGGTGGGTAAACCTAATATCAGGAGTGTAGGCTCTGATACTAATTGTAAGTACACTTAGAGGTGGGTGAATAGGTGTATGGCTAATCTAATGACAAATAATGCAGAATTAAAAACTAATTGCAATACACTTAGTGTAACAAAAGAGTGTAGCTGAATTCTTGGTGAAGGGCTCTGAACTATCTCCTCTAAATTCCTCTAAATAAGAGTTGAGGTGCTATGTAAAGCTCTCTTGGTTTAACACAAGTGAGGCACACAATCAAACCCAAGCATATAAATGATATGGACAATATGATGCAATGCATAATATAAGAGAGAGAGAGTTAGAGATAGTGGATCAATTACAAACAATAAAATATGTTTTGAGGTTCGAGCCACTGCTCTACGTCCCCGCCTTCACACAGAAGGATTTTCACTATATTGTCCGCACAGGACTTCTCACACTGGGAACCTCCACTGAGGATTTGGGTAATACAAACTGGGAGCATACAACTCCTCTCTCTAACAATACAACCTCTACACAAGAAGCAAGGCACAACACAAATCACCTCTTCACTTTAAGGGATGAGCACTTAGCAAACAAGATCAACCTCACAATAGAGGGATAAAGGCTCAAAGCCAACACTTCAACAATCACCTTTACACTTAGAGGGATACCAATTAAACTCCACAATCACCTCTCACTAGAAGGATAACACAACCTTCACAATCACCACTCATTAGAGGGATACCAACAAATAAAAGGAAGGTTACAATACTTGGTGGTATCAACAACCACAAACCAATATTCCTCACAAAATAAGATCCTAATAGATAGGATAGATATGATAGCTCAAGTGTGAGAATGTAAAGAGTTTGAAAAACAAAATCACAAAGAAAAATTCTTGGGAAAACTTCTAAATATCTATAGAAATGAAGAACAAAAAACAATTCCCAAAGACTCTATTTTTCTTTGATTTTTCCAACCCTTTAAAACAAAAAAAGATTGATCTTTTAAACCCAAAAATTCTTTTAAAAACTTGCTGTTAAACACTTATAAAGGTGGAAAAAATTGCTCTCTAAAAACTTGTGTGAAAATAGCCAAGGAGGGGGCTATTTATAACCCTCCAAGAATTCTATCCGCTGGCAGCAGGAAAGGTCTGAAATGACCTTCCGGTCGACCGGGCGGTCGACCGACCAACGGTCATTTTTATGACCGTTGACCCACCGGTCGACTGGGACCTGGAAACAGAGAGCAGAGCTCTCTGCCGGTCGACCGGGCGGTCGACCGGGGCCATTTCTAGAGAGCAAAAGCTCTCTGGCGGTCGACCGACCCAGTTGACCGGCCTTCCAGCCCAAACAACCGTGCATGTTTGTGCACGTCAGTCGACCGGACCGGTCGACCGACTTCTGCCGCGATCGATCATCCGATCGACCGGCAGAAGGCTAGGTCAGTGTTTAGGGATAAAAGCTTAGGTATTTTAACTTCCATAAAATCCCATAAAATCACATAAATTCCACAAAAATAAGTTCTTATTAGATCTTTGAAATACAAACATGTGTGATAAAAATTCAACATATATTATAAACTATTTGAACCATTTTTGTGATATGAAAATTTTTCCTTAGACTAAATCAGTATTTTCCAAACTTGAATTTTTAAAATGAAAAATTGTTTTCTCCAAAACTCATGTAAATACAAAAACATGATATTTAAATAATTTTGAAGCATATTATATATGGATAGAATCCAATATACATGTAAATATTTATATCTATATTTTTGACATGAAATCCAATATCGGTTAAACCGAAAATCAAAACTAATAAACTTTAAACTTGTGTGTGTGTGTGAACATGAGCATATCAATACTATCTAATCTTTATAATGATCTAAACACAATCTTAAACTAAACAAACCGAAATCTTCTTGTCTCCAAGCCGACTCGATCCAAACGCGATCCAACGAGCTTGACTCCAACCAAGTGCTAGATGCGATCTTGACGCTCGAGCTCTTGAATCAATATGTAAAAGCTTCAGAACTCCTTTATTGAAGCTAATTACCTACTAATAACTTAATCAAATATCTGAAACTAAATATCACAAGATTATTAGTAAACTATAACTACATGAATTAATCATCATCAAAACTAGAGTAATGGGCCTCTGGGCCAACAGTTATTTCTAAAAATCAAAGTTCTCCACTATCATCCAACATGCCACTGATTTAGTCCCAAGAGCTAGTCTTCCTAGCTTGTCACGCCATAGGTATATCCTATCAAGCATATTGAACTCGAACAGCAAACTGATGTGTCACCACTAGATATCAAGCAGTAGTGCCTTGTCCCAATAGATACTCATATTTATGCGGACAAGTTATGGTGTGAAGTTGTGACTAAGAATGAAGTCAAGGATATTATCATCCATGGTTGATCCATATCCGAGAATTTGAAGGTATCGTTATGGGAGAATCTGACAATGTACAACTTATCATCTTTTCCTCCATTGTAGTTACACAAAAGGGTATTGTTACTCAGACTCTACCTTTTAAGATATCTTCTGTCCTCATTGTTAAAATAACAAGTAAGCTGCCATACACATTGAGGATGATTCCCCTAATCATTTTTTTTGATAAAGGTCGTGATTATTGTTGACCCATTGAACCAAGTGCTTAGAGTTTTCTGTACAATAAGGAGTCAAGTGACCCTTTTAGCACATGTTAGGCACTAGGTAAATATCTCTATTGTTCGTCATGATAGAGTATTATGAGTCTGCATATTTGAGCCTGCGTCATATTTTCACACACATGTACGATCTACACATAGGAAATTAGTGATATATTTGAACAAAGCAAAACTAAATGTAGTTTATGAGCTTGTGTCAAGAAGTTATTTAAAATTTTTAGTGTGACAACTTATGATGGTTCGAATTCATTTGAAATGGTTTTCTCGGGAACTGTTAATGATTTGCATATTGTAGTAGCAGATTTTTTTTAAAATCTTGAAGAAATCAAATTGCAATGCTCATGTTATACATCTTTTAAAGATTTTGAATATAATCTTATTTTTAATATTAGGTATTCAGTGAATTGCAAAATTTTGACTTTAAACCTAACAACCCATTTTGAGAGTCCCCACATTAAGTCCACTCTCAGATATTCATCCCAATACAATAACAAGCTCAAATTCGAACACCCAACAAGACTAGCCTCAAAAAGTCATCTGAAGCCCATAATATTACCTAATTTGACAATGAGAGAGAGGGAGACAGGCGGCCACAAAAAGGAGAGATGGTCACAAAGGAGAGACTCACAATGAAGATAGAACAACTGCTCTCCTCCTGGCAACGAGAAAAGGGAGAGTGAGTTAGGGGGAGGGAAGCTCAGTGGCGAAAGAGGGCAGCTTAGCGATGGAAGAGAATGGGGGCGAGTAACCCTAAGTGAGAGGAGCCCACCAATTGATTTTTCTCATTGAGAAGCCTAGCAAAGGAAGCAGGGAGACTTGTAGCGCCAGCGACGAGAGCATGACAATAAGGAAAATCGCAGCGGTGACAGAAGGAGATCATGGCGACGAGATGGGAGCTGTAAGAGGGGGAGAGGAAAGGCAAAGCGGTGCAAGAAGGGAGATTAGCGATGGAAGAGAGCGAGAGCGAAGTTGAAGTGACGGAGAGAGTGGGTAACCCTAAAAAAGAGAGGCAGCTAAATAATAATTAAGTACCCAACATCAGATTTCCCAACTTTTTCTCTCCCCTTGGGGCGGAAAACTGACAACCCAAAATGTTGATGTGGCACCAACTCCCCCTATAAAAACCCAGTTTTTAATCACTGAATTATCATAAAAATAACTATTATACATAAACATTCTGATAATCACGAATAATTTCGACAGCATCTCCTTTATAATTAGGAGTCAACCTTGATACAAATTTTCATTTTTTTGTCAATATCAGGCTACTTATCAACTTCAAAACTTAAAGTTCAACAACTTAGCTCATATAATAAAAATATGTCCATGTGAATACATCTCTGAACAGAAACTATATATATTACTTACCTCAAGATCTGAGGTCCAAAATCAAGTTTGTGATCAACATGCACATATACATCCTAAATCCTTCTTCAAGTCTTATCATATAGTACATACTTTATACATAAAAGTAGTTTTAAAAGTTATCTGAAAACATATTATAAAGAAAACAATTCAAAAATATTATCAATTCTTTTACATGTAAGTTTTTCGTTCCTCCCTCGAGGCATTCTAGGGCTTCAAGCATGATCTTTACTTTTATTAGTACCTGAAAGAGAGGGTACCAATAATGGAGTCATCTTGACAGTTCAATGAGTAAAGTAAACTCCAATTAAACTTTTATGAATGCATGTTTAATTAACTTACAGTTTCAAATTTTTGATATCGATTTTCAGTTGTATAAGTAATATAATTCTAAACTCTTGAAATCTTACCTAGTTTTCTTATTTTTCTTAGAACATAGATATCTCAACTACTAGATATAACTCCATATCTTATCAATTTCTTAATAGTGATATTCCGATCATATATCGAGCTTTTATGGCACATATAAAATTATCTTTAAAAGTTATTCATAATACTAGTTGGTAGTACACTAGTCATATACTAAATTCTTGAAATGCACAAACACTTCACATTATTAAGTGTTTCAAGGTAATAGTTTAGATTATTGTATATCGCATATACCAATTATAAGTTTACATAAAGACAACAATCCAATCATCACACTTAGTAAATGAACACACACATATTTACACATGTATCACACGTGTACACTATTCGCACTCCTCTTCCTCTACATATATGGGTAACAAACATAAACATATATATACCATTCACACATCCTTCCTCTACGAATGTATACATCACATAAGCATACTATACTATTCGCACTTCTCTTCCTCCATGAATTGATACAAACTTCTATTTTATCATTAACCTCCAGCAATAACTCCTCTAATTCATCATCACGTATACACACACACACACATAATTTACATCCACATTCATAAAATCATGCAAAATCACAATTGGTGTAGTCATGAGTTTACTCAATTATCAGATAATTTTTTGAAGGTTCTTATGGAATCATTCATTCACATACATGCCAATGTTTTACACACCACTATATTCATGTATTATCAAGTTCATAAATGACATGATGTTCAATTTATCAGAAATTTATCAATACATAATCACATGTTTATTGATCAAGTTATAATTATCATAATCAGTATCTGATTCCAACTTAATATCCACACAACAGTTTTCGATTAGGTTTCATGATATAACCACATTAGTTTCACAAATTTGATATAAATTTTGATTATAAACAATCATCACACATATACATGAATAAATATATCAATCTGTTAACCCAGTTACAATATTAATCATCACCTCTTGATTAGATTTAATATAGTTAAGTTAATTACAATTTATGATCTTATCAATATCTTAATCAAAGTTTACAGTTACTCATGTATATTACTACTCATCACTTAATTATTTTCTCAATGAATTCTAATAATCAGAGATACGATCTTACCTGAATTGTCGATTCTTCGATACTCAAACAGTTGGATCACGACCTTACACAAGGATTCCTAGTGTACAATTTGAACTTGGTATATATTAATTATTCAATTAAAGTTAGAATTATTAGAAATTCTTTAGGGTTTAATTACCTTAATCAAGTGCCAAAACCCATACACTGATGTGCACGTGATCGCTGGCCATACTCGATAGGCCTCAACCGTCCGCTCGGCCCCTTGGCCGCGCAAGCACCTGCATGCCTATGCCCTGCCTCGTGCCCGTGCGCACTGGCCCTGGTCGTGCACCTGGTCGTCTGTGCCCGACCTCTACGGACTAGCATCTATCGTCGACAAGCTGTCGCTGCCGACGCCGCTTACTGACCATCAATAGGAGAAGAGGAAAAAGGAGATCTAGGGTTAGGGTTTAAGAGAGAATGAACTAGAGAATGAGGGCGAAATCAAGAGAGATGCATCGACCACCAAAGCCTCACCGCCGACACCACCTGTCGTCGACCACCAAGAGAGGGAGAGGGAGAGTGAGCTAGAGAGATAACTAGAGAGGGTGTGAGGATAAGTTATGAGATTTTTCTCTCATTTAAACACTTAAATATTTTGCAATTACTTTCTCTTATGTAGACACCTAGCTTCACCCATTTACCATGTCACCTTCTCTTTTCCACCTCATTGTTCATCCAAGCCACCTCTTGTATACCTCACTATTCCACTCATTATATTTATACAGCTATATACACATGTATTAAAACATGTACACCAAGGTATATATACTTATATATACCAACATTTTATATCCACACACCACACACACACACACACACACACACATACATACAAACATATATATATATATATATATATATATATATATATATATATATATATATATATATATATATATATATATATATATATATATATATATATATTTACAAATAAATAGAAATTTGTTCTCTTAATTTTAAGTAATCATATGATAAAATTTAATGGAAAATCCATATATAATCCAAAATGTTGAGAATCAAGATTAATTAAAATTGGGTGTTACACCGCCTATCCTTTCCTGTGAAACAAACACATTTTGAAGAGGTAAATGTCGTAGGGCCCATGAAACAATGCCAAAAAACTCACTTTCCACCAATTTTCAGAGCCAACAAACAACCCCTAAATCTCTCAAGCTAGATTTTTATTTATATCATTTTGTATCTATTTGAACCACATGCTCAGTGTCACAATTAAAGTTGAAGTGAAGCTATTGATAATTGATAGATATATCTACAACATCAAAAATAATTGTATACGAAATAAAAAGATGATATAAAAAAACTAAATTTCTTACTCTAAATAAACAAAGTAATTTTTTTAAAAAATAAAGTGCATAGCAAAGTTAAGAAAACTAATCTCAAACTTTTTATGCTTTATCAGATTTTAAGAAAATTTCATTTGAATAATTCATCAATGTTGTTATCATATTTTATATCGTTAATAATATGGAAAAATAATTTATAATACAATTGAAGATAAATAAATATAAATCAATCAATCTTAGATTAACTAACAGGTAGAAAAATTAACAGCCCCCCTCTCACCCTCACAGAAGAAAATCCAAAATAAATAGAAACTAATAACAAAACTTTAAGATTTGAAAAACTTATATCAAATTATAATTTTATCAATTACCTTTTCTATATCTTATTTTATTTTTGATAAGAATTAATTTATACTTATTTTAATCTTTAATATTTTTTTCTATAAGCTAAATCATGCCTAAATTTAGATAATAATTAATCTAACGTTGATTTTATTATTGCCTCATAACATTATATATAAAAAAATTTATAATTCTTATATTAATACTAATAAGCATAAATGTATATATACATATTTTATTTTTATCTTTTTTAACGTGCATCCAAGTGCCCGATATACTAATATCTTTAAATAAAGTTTGTATCCACTTGATGTACTGTCAAATCTAATAATATCCACATAAGTTTTTGTGTACAGTGACAGGGTAAGAACAATAACATGGTAAAACTTAATCAAAACAAATAGAAAAATATAGTTGACTTGTTGACCACCACTTGAGGAAATTTCCTTGGCTGCCACCTATACCCATTATTCCCCTATAAGTATTAGAGTTTGATGGGAACATTATACCAACTTCTCTTTGCATCTATTAGCATCGTTGTCGTTGTATTACATCGATCCATTTTTGGTTTTAGCTTTGAGGTGTGATTGACATTGTTTTTTTTTGAATTTATTGGATGACTATTTAGTCTACATGTCGTAGCTGTGCTTGGTTTTCATTTGAGCCCATTTGGATGTCGCTTCAGTCAGTATTTAGGGTTGAGATTGAGTTTAGTGGGTTATGTTTATTTTCAGTATTGTATTTGTTTTTGTTGCTTTTCATTTAGTCTCAAATCGAAAGTGGGTTGAAACTTGTAGTCAAGTGAAGCCTATTTAAAGAGCCAATCTCAATGAATAAAGCAATGAGATTTAGTAAGAAAATTCTGTTTTGATATTGGCTTAATCTAATTGATTGAAACAACTGGTGGTGAGCCTAAATTGGGTTGCAATCCATGTAGGCCTGTCAACGGGTCGGGTCTGGACCCGGACCCGACCCGGACCCGACCCGTTTAGACGGGTATGGGAACTCAGTTTTGGACCCGAACCCGAATACCCGTTTGCCCGTTTACCCGATTAGTAAATGGGTCAGGTATGATTTTACATGGACCATACCCGTTTGCCCGTTTACCCGATTAGTAAATGGGAACACTATATAGATAGAAAACACCATATATAGCTCATGTCAGCTAATTAATGTTTGCCAACTGGATTAGTAATGGGGAAGAATAACTAGGGTATGCATTGTCTTCTCCAAATGCCACTTGTCAAATATTTTTGTGTGATAACCATGACTTCTCATAACTTACAGATAGGAAACACCATAACCCACGGGTCCGGGTAAAACGGGTCCAGACCCGCGAACCCATAGGTCCGGGTATGGGAACCTAGGATCTATACCCGCGGGTAAACGGGTCGGGTATGGTACATCCTATAGTAATCGGGTCCGGGTCTGGTACCACCCGGACCTGACCCGAACCCGACCCGTTGACAGGTCTAAATCCATGTTCAATCCAAAATTTTAGCCATTGATCTCACATCAATTTTGGTATCGAGCCAAATTCCTATTCTTTTTATTATAAAAAAATTCAAAACTCTAGCACTCATCCTCTTTCCAAAGCCCTAGTCGTTCTCAATCTCTTCATTTTTTAGATTCATTTCCACACAGAAAAGATCTAAAACCCTAGATCAGATAAAAAAAAATTCATGTTTATCTCCCACGTCTCTTCCCAACGCGACCCCTAAATTCTCAAACCCTAGTCCCACCGCCACTGTCCTACCGCTACCTCTCATCTTCTCCAGACCCGCTCATCTTCACCTCTCATCTTAACCAGATTTCATCTCCATTGATCTATCATCTGACCTTGTCGTTAATGCAGCCACTCGCAGTCAGACTTCATTCCCTCTCCCCCTTCATCTTCTCCCTCTCAAATCTCTTCATTTCCACTAACACATCGACCAAATCACATGCAACAACATTATCGATGATCTGCCATGTCATCGCCATCTCTACCACATCGTCATTTTTGTCGCATCATCGACTATGCAACATCATCGCATCAATATAATTATCGCCGACCTACAATTATGATAATTCCCCTGTAAATCACCTAGAGGGGGTGAATAGGTGATGTGCTAACCAAATGCAGAATTTAAAACTTATACTAACTAAAACTAACACACAAATAGGTATCAAATAGTGAAGCCAAATTCTCGGTGAAGGCTCTAAAACTTCTCCTCAAGATTCCTCTTTAATAAGAGTTGAGGTGCATAATTTCTCTCTTAGTTCAAACAAGTGCACATGAAACTATATCAAGCATGTAGAGATAGGTAAGTAATAGCAAGTAAGATATTAACTAGAGTGAGTTGAAAGAGAGAGAGATGATGAGCAATCACAACCATGAGAGAATTGTTTTGAGGTTCGAGCCACATGCTCTACATCCTCACCTTCACCACAAAGAAAGGTTTCACTATGCATGATCCTACAAGATCACTCAACAATACAAGTTCCCTCTATAACTCTTGAATCCGTAAGTCTCTCACTTTGTATTGTAACACCTACAATCATGAGCCCGTAAGCTCACTTCAAGGCTACAACCTCTAACCGCTTTAAATATAATGATGAACACTTGGTGATCAATCTCCTTGACCACAAGTAGTTAACTCTGACAAATAAAGCTTCTATAGAGTAGATAGAGGAGATTAGCTCAAGTTTGTGTAAGGAAAACATAGAGATTTGAAAGTAGAAGCTCAAGAAAAACTATTGGGAAAACTTCTTTGAAGATGTAAGAATTGTAGTAGAAAAAACAATTTCTCTCAAAAACTTATTATCTTGATTTTTCAAATCTTTTTCAAAAACTAAACCTTGAATTATTCTTTTGAAAACTTCAAAAACTCTTGTTTAAACTCTCTACAAATGGCTCCTGTTTATAGGCAATAGGTTAGGACCATTAGAGATTAATCGCAGGTGTTAAAAACATGTAAAACTTATAAAAAGTAAGAAATAGCCGTTTGAAAATAAAATAAAAATTAGAAAAATAAAAAACTAGTCGTTATAGGCAAACTGCTGCCTTTGGCAGTAGTGCGATCGATCACCAATAATTAGAAATCTAGCCGTTGGAGCCAGCAGTCAACCGCCCCCTCAACCGTCTAGAGCAAACTTTTCTGCTTTGCATAACCGGCGGTTGACCGGTCAGTCGACCGCCCAGCGCCCAGTCGACCGCCCCAATGGTCAACTACGTGCACAATCAGTTTAATTGTGCGCACGACGGTCGACCACTCGGTCGACCGCGTGCACAAGCAGTCTGCTTGTGACACACAAGGTCAACCGGCCTAAGTCAAAAGTTTTTTTTTTTATTTTAAAAATCTTTTAAAACAAACAAAATTTCTAAAAATCTACAAAATAATTCTATTTAAATACTTTAGTGTACAAATATGTGGGATTAAAAATTTACATATATTACAAACATGTGAACTCTTTTTGAGATTAACTTTAAAAACATAAACTATATAAAAAATATTTTTCAAAAACTAAACTTTAAATTAAAAAACAAGTTTTTTCAAAACTTGTATAAATCAAACAAGTTTTTCAAACTCATTTGAAACACCAATGTATATGTATAAAATCCAATAAACATATAAAACTATATGAATTTGTTATTGAGGATTTCTTTTTACAAAACAAAATACAAACTAGTTAAATCAAAACAGATTGACCAAAGTTTTGGGTTACGATCTTGAAAAATAATATCAAACTTTGGTATGTATGTGTAAGCTTGAGCAATCAAATCTAATCTAAACTTTACAAAAATTTAAACATTCCTACAAACTAGAATCTTCTTCTTGAAATCATCTTTTTCATCTTGACTCGATCAAACTTAATTCTTTTAAGCTTGACTCTTCTTGAGTACTTGATATAATTTTTATGTTTCAGCTCTTGAATCAACACGTGTTAGCTTCAAACTTGACTTTAAATCCTTTGAAGAAGTTAGACACTGAACTAAGATCTTGATTAATATCTAAAATTTAAATAACAAAAGATTATTAGTATTATAACTATAAGAGTTAGTCATCATAAAAATTAGAGTTACAGACCTTTGGGCTAACACTGCCATCCCTCGCCAGCACCGTCATTCACACGAGATCGAAGGAAAATCACTCTGAACTCTTCAGGTTGTTGTGCGTAGGACAACAACCTTCTGAGAAATCCACCAACTAGGTGGATACTGATGCAGCCGGAGACGTACCCAACACGACAAGAATAGAGAAACAATAGAGAAAAGCAATCAACACAGTATTTAACGAGGTTCGATAATGTGCCTACGTCCTCGGGGCAAGAGAGAGATTTTATTGATTCAGCAATCAATTACAACTTATTCCTTCTTCAAGGAATTTCCAGGAAGATTTTCAAAAGGATTTTTAGGGATACAATACATGAGGGATCTAGCCCTTATTTATAGCCACAGAGTCCCTGGGTTTTGAAAACCCCAGCTAGATTTGATCCCAAACAGAAAAGGAATCTAAACCTTAAAAGACTACAGAAAACGCGTCTGTCGGTCGACCGGCTAGTCGACCGACCCATGTCCATGGTCGACCATGCCGGTCAACCGTCTCCAACCGAGACTTGGCTCCTTTCAGTCGGTCGATTGGGCAGTCGACCGCTTCCATGCAGCGGTCGACCGGGCGGTCGACCGTTCTGCGTTTGTGCACCTCGTGCACACCGGTCGACCGCCCGGTCGACCGGTAGCCTGCCTGCTGTAAGCGCCGTTTCTCGCTCCTTTGTCTTCTGATCTCTGTGCTCGCTTCCTATCTCCTCTCTCCTTACAATTCTTCACCTCAGTGAAGATTTTTAAAATCTGAGCTGATATCTAACGAACTCCATTATATCACCTGGCAAAATCGACACACGATCTCGGCGAAATCGACACACGATCTCGACTTGAGCGCTCCAGACGAAATCAACACACGATCTCGGCGAAATCGACACACGATCTCAGCTTGGAACCTTTAGCTCAGCTATCCAACTGGAATGCACCATACATGCATTCCCATCACTTCACCTTAGGAGAAATACCGTACGAGCCGACCAATGAACGTATCTCTCACTCAGCAACTTCATGACCTTACAAAGAACTCATCATAAGCCAACACTGACTCTCCAATTGACTGGCTCTCTCTAGTCTACTTGTCTTCAACAGACAGTCCAACCAAGTCTGAGTAGAGCACACCGAACACCATCCTCGACTTCAATAATCTGGATGCACACCCCTTATGCAAGCTTAACCATCTTCTCACCAGAAGATCAACTGTTCATCGAGATCACAATGCTTCACCTCTATGTGAAGTCCAACTAGGTACAACATTTCACCTCTACGTGAAGTTTCAATTGGCCACAACTCTATTGGCCCAGAGGCCTTCCACTCTAGTTATGATGATGATTAACTCATGTAGTTATAGTTTACTAATAATCTTGTGATATTTTGTTTTAGATATTTGATCAAGATATTAGTCGGTGATTAGCTTCAACAAAGGTGTTTTGGAGCTTTCACATGGTGATTCAAGAGCTCGAGCGTCAAGTTCACATCTAGCACTTGGTTGGAGTCAAGCTCGTTGGATCGCGTTTGGATCGAGTCAACTTGGAGATGACGTTCTACAAGAAGACTTCGATTTGTTTAGTTAAGATTTAGTTTAGATCCATTGTAAAGATTAGATAGTGTGATATGCTCAAGTTCACACACACACACTTGTTTTAAGTTTCATGTTTTGGTTTTGGTTTTCGGCTTAACCGATCTTGGTTTCATGAATAGATAGAATCAAAACAAGTTTACATAGTTTAATGTATATTAGATTTGATCTATATACATCTATGCTTCATATACTTAGAAAAACTTATTTTGATACACTATTCATGTGTTTGGAGTTTTATATTTAGACAAAACTTATTTTTGGATTTAATGTCAAAAACATAGATATAATACCTTTCATGTGTATTGGATTCTATCCATATACTATATGCTTCAAAGTTGTTTAAATATCATGTTTTTGTATTTACATGTGTTTTTGAAAAAATCGGATTTCCTTTCAAAAATTCTATTTTGGAAAATACAGAATTTAGTTTAAGGAAAATTTTCCAAGTCACAAAAATGGTTCAAAAAGTTTGAAATATGTGTTGAATTTTTGTCAAAAATGTTTGTATTTCAAAGATATAACATGAACTGATTTTTGTGGAATTTATGTGGTTTTATGGGATTATTGATAATAAAAACTCAAGTTTTTTTTAGACCTGATTAAGCTAGAATGGCTGACTGCCGGTCGATCGGGCTGGTTGACCGTAGCAGTGGGCGGTCGACCAGACTGGTCAATCGACGTGCACAGAACGTGCACGCAGCCAGGCTGATGGGCCAGTCGACCGGAACGGTCGACCGCCAAAGAGCCTCTGCTATCTGAAAATGGCCCCAGTCGACCGACCGGTCGACCGGCAGAGAGCTCTGCTCTCTGTATCAACTTGATCGACTGAGGGTCGACTGCCAGAGAGCCTTTGCTCTCTGGATCCAGTCCCGGTCGACCGTAGACTCAACGGTCAAAATTTTGACCGTCGCCGGTCGACCGGCCGGTCGACCAGAAGTGCAATCTGGCCCTTTTCAGCTGCCAACGGGCAGATTTCCAAATGGGTTATAAATACCCCATTTGAGTTGGTTTTTCAACAAGATTTTCAAGAGCAAATTTCTCTCATTTACATGTGTTTTAACACAAGTTTTCAAAAGAGTTTTAAGCTAAAGATTTGATCTTTATTTGTTTTAAAGGGTTGGAAAATTCAAAGAAAAAGAAAGTCTTTGGGATTGTTTTTGATCTTCATTTTTATATCAATTCTAGAAGTTTTCCCAAGAGTTTTTCTTTGTGAATTTGATTTCCAAACTCTTTATTTCTCACACTTGAGTTTATCATTCTATCCTATCTATATGATCTTTGTTTCAGTGAGAAAATTGGTTTGTGGTTGTTAGACCACTAAGTTGTAAACCTTCCATTGATTGTGATATCCCTCTAGTGAGAGGTGATTGAGTTGTTATCCCTTAAGTGTGAGGTGATAGTGGAAGTGTATTTGGCTCCCTCTAGTGAGAGGTGGAGATTGTGTTGGAATCTCTCAAGTGTGAGGTGATTGTTGTTTGTGTGGCTAAGTGCCTATCTCTCTAAGTATAGAGATGATTTGTTTGTGCCTTGCCTCTAATGAGAGGTTGTATTGGTTGAGAGAGGAGTTGTGTACCCCCAATTATATTTGCCCCAAATCCTCAGTGGAGGTTCCCTGTGTGAGAAGTCCTGTGTGGACGAGTTAGTGAAAATCCTTCTGTGTGAAGGCGGGGACGTAGAACTGTGTGCTCGAACCTCGAAACATATCTTGGTAGTTGCGTTTGATCCACTTTCTCTAACTCTCTCTTATATTGTGCATTGATTTATATTGTCATATCATATACATGCTTGTATTTGTTTGTGTGTGCCCATACTTGTGTTTAACCAAGAGAGCTTTACATAGCACCTCAACTCTTATTTAGAGGAATTCAGAGGAGTTATTCCAGAGCCCTTCACCGGGAATTTGGCTACACTCTTTAGTTATACTAAGTGTCAATTAAGTTTTTAATTTCGCATTATTGATCATTAGATTAGCCATACACCTATTCACCTCCCTTCTAGGTGTACTTTAATTGGTATCAGAGCCTACGCTCCTGATATTAGGTTTAACCACCTAAGAGTGTGATTTTAGTTTTGCTAATCTAGACTTGCATTTGCACACTATATTGTTTACACACACTCATGGACTTCATGACCCCACCTATGTTTGATACTTCCAACATGTTGTTTGGAAGGCTAGGATGTCCATGTACCTAAAAACCCTAGGCTTGCATGTTTCCTTACCACTACCAAGAAATCCTATTTTGATAATAGCAAGCATATAGTGGCCAATACGCAAGCCCTAACGGCACTTAGAAGCACGCTTAACAAAGAATATCTTATGATGGTTTTCTAACTGTGATTCTGCCTTTGCAGTGTGAAACACGTTAACCTCCTCCGAGCTTCAAATGCCAACATTATGGAGAAGGAATCTAGTGGAGAAGAATCCGAACAACATTGCAATATGGTCCAAGAGAATGACTCCCTTGAGGTATATTCGGAATCCCAACTAGATGATTGTGCTAGTTCTTCCAGCGATGATCATATTGATGCCGATGCTTTGAATGAAGAACTTTCAATTATTTGTGAAAAGTCGTTAGAATAATATAAACTTTGAAAAGAAGAGTTTTAGACTTAACAAAGAAAATAAGAATTTGTATTCAAAACTAGATTTGTTTTGTAAGAGAAAGTAGAGATTTCTAATGAAAGGGATTCGTTGAAATCCAAACTTGACCTTGTTCTAAAAGAAAATGAAATTTTGAAAAATAGAAATGATGGTGAAAATGTTTTGAAGAAAAATGAAACCTTATCTTCAAAACTTTATTTTACTTTAAAAGAGAATAATTCTTTGAAAAACAAAGTTGATTTGATTTCAAAAGAATTAGAAGTTTGCTTAAATGAAAATAAATCTTTGAAAATTGATATAGATTCACATGTTTGCCATGCTAGTGTAGCTTCATCATCTAGCTCACCTATTGCATGCACTTCTTCTATAATTGAAAATGATATATCCATGCTTAAGAAGAGTGTTGATTGTTTGGGCTCCAATTTGAGCCATTGGGCCATGAACCACTCACGGTTGGAATCTATGTTTCAAAAGAAACAAGTTCCTCCTATACATGCATACAAACCACGGCATACACATGCTCCTCACGTTCACACCCATCACACAATGTATGCTCATGTGTACACATGTACACATTGTGGACGTAAGGGCCACCTTACTAAATTTTGTTATGATAGGATACATGATTCTAATTTAGCAAATAAATTTATTTGGGTTAGGAAAGGAGCGAACCCCCATGGATACAAAAGAGTGTGGGTACCAAAGATCACCCCTATTTTATTTGATGTAGGTGTGGGCTCTCACATGACGTGAGAGTGATGGTGCCTTGAGGTGGATGCGTTCCGAGCCTAAAGATGACTAATTTGGATGCATCACTTTTAAGGGGAGTTTGGTGGGAAGACCACCTTGGTTTGGAGATATAGAGATGTGCCCTAATAGTTTTGGTAACGATCTCTAACTCCATTATGTTTATATGCTTTTCATATTATTCATTTTTGCATGTCATGTTTTAATGCTCATTATGCCATATGTCATGTTTATTAGTCCTATGACATACATAATTAGTATTTGAGATCACCCATGTTAATATGAACTTATACCTTTGTGTTCTCACATTTATTTTAGCTATTGTGCATATCATAGATCTAAGATATGTGCATTTACATAATGATCACTTTGAGTTTTGTTTATGATTTCTATGCTTCATGTTTTAATTACATTTTAGATATTAGTTTTCATTAAAACTTGAGTATATACTTGTACAACTAGTGAGCCACAAATAGATTATTATATGTTTGTGCCTAAACACTCATTTGTACCCATTCGATGTACTAGTATAACCTAGTTTTGATGATTCATGCATTTTGACTTGTATTACCATTTTGTACATGTTTTTCATGTTTGTGTTTAAACTTCATGTATATGTCTATTTTGTCTAAACTAATAGTTATACATATACATCCTTGAGCTACTTGCCTTCATGCTTATACCTTTGTGAACTCGTTTATGTTTGGATAAGTATGTATACGCTAGTTTGTACAAATCATACATATGCCTTGAAGTTGTATTATTTTGTTGATGTAGGCTGTCTAAAAATCACAAAGACAAGCCACCAAAACGCAGAGATTCAAGATCAAGGCGCGTTGGTTCAACGCCCGCGTCTCCACATCAAGGCGCGTTGGCTCAACGCCCCGTCTCAAGATCAAGGCGCGTTGGCTCAACGCCCGCGTCTCAGCATCAAGGCGCGTTGGCTCAACGCCCGCGTCTCCGCATCAAGGCGCGTTGGCTCAACACCCGCGTCTCAGCAACAAGGTGCCCCCACCTTAGTTGTAACCACCCGGATTGCGGGGCCATCCACCGCCCATGTAGCGGGGAAGTGGCCCCTCATTGTGGAGCGTTTTCAGGGGGCACGATCACCCCCTAAAAACCCTATAAATAGTCCCGTCACTATTGAAGACGGGGGCGACAATTATCGGACGACAAGGATCAGACACACAGGGAGAGACGTACCTACATACAGGCATACGCATCCAACACGCGTAGAGAGAGACACGCACGATCACCGGACGAAGGCATCGTCAACAGAGAAGGAGAGAAGACTCTTCAGCAAGCTTACTGCGTACTAGCTGCTCTTTGCCTAGCTCCTCTTCTAGAGTTTTGGTAGACAGAGCCGAGTTACTCTCTCTACCGACCGAAGAGAAGATCCCCGACGGTCCAAACAGTCATCTGGTCAACGGAGAACAAGATTCACTCTCCACCGCCACCCAAAGAACCCAGCACTAAACAAAGGGGGAATTCAAGATTCAATATTCTCCCTCCCTTGTAACCGGAAGATTAAGCCGGCTGTAATTTTTCATCTGATTCAAGGAAATTTTACACCAGCCCCTTTTCCGCGTCAAACAAGAGATGGCGACTCCGCTGGGGAATCTGTTTGTCACTGATGAACAAGCTGTGGCGCAGGATGATGTTCTCCGTAAGGGGAAGATGGTCGAAACGCTCGTTGTCGAGTTCGACCAGGCGAAGTATGAAGAGTTCCTCTCTTCTGGCTCCAAGAGCCCAAAGACCCGCGTCTGCCGCAGGGTCTCAACTGAAAAGCTACCCAAAGCCCAATCTGAGGCTCTGCCGGGTGCCGATGCCCACTGTGCCAAGACAAGTTCACGCGCCAACGCCTCCCAGAAGGCCCGCGTGACCTCAGGCACTGCTGTTGCGATCAACCGCGTCGCACAGAACACACGCGCCAACGCCTCCCAGAAGGCCGCGTGGTCCCAGGCACCACTGCTGCTGCGATCAACTGCGTCGCGCAGAATACCCGCGTCAACGTCTCTCAGGAGACCCGCGTGGTGAACACTCTTGGTTCTGTAAACCAGGAGGTTGTTGGTTTCTCCCCTCCTCCACGACGCAAACCGGAATGCTGAGCGTCGACAGAGGAGACGCGCGCGTCAACTCCAAGTCGGAACCGTTGGTTGTCTGACTGGGGGTGGACGCGGCGTACAATCTGATGCCTTGCCCGCACCTCGTCCAGTGTGTGAGATCCGCGTTTGGTGACCCAAACGCGAGACTCCTCAAGTTGAGTCCTCTGAGGACCAACTCATCAAACGCCAGGGTGAAACCTCCGCGTCTTTTCAAACGCAGGAAGTACGCACTCGTAGGCGTGGGGCCAGCAGCCCGCTCTCTCTCAAGCAACTCTGCCCAAACGCATCAGGCAGCAACGCGAGACTCGCGTGCGCGTCATACAGCCGCGTCATGAGAACCGCGTCCCTGAAGTCTGCGTCCAGGCTGAACGGCACATGACTGTCTCCCGTCTTCGACGTTGCGAGACCAGTCTCTTTAATCCCCCTCCCACGGATTTGAGGGATTATTTGACAAGGAAAAGAAGTGCCAATCAAGCCACTTCGTCATGCTGCTGTCAACAGCTCATCCATATGCTCTCTGGATGCCATTATGGATCAGGCATGCACCAGCAGTCCTTAATCAGACAGCTGACCCTGATTCCCCCATCAGCCAAAGAAGACGCTCCCACAGAAGGAGAACCTTTTCAGATGTTGAATACCCGGAGCTTACTGCGAACATGACTAGCAGAAGCAAGGGAAAACAACCAATGGTCAACTCAGAGGAATCTGACTCTGAGCCGGAAGGGGTGTATCAACACACTCGCACCCGGACGGGGGCCATTCCCCCAATTGACTATAATGCCTTAGCCCGCGGCATTAGAATGGGTGATTCTCACTCCGCTGTAGTGGAGTCGCAGGCTTCAAACTCTTCCGTCGAGAAGGAGGCTTCTGCCTACATGGCAGACACTCCTGAGGAGACGGCCAGGCGTTTAGAGCAGACGCAGAAGCGCCAGATGGATATAATCGCCTCTCAACAGAGATCCATTGACTCCCTCAAGCATATGCTTGAGAATTGCTTGAAGAGAGAGCGAAATCTCCTCCTAGAAGGCCAAAGGGTAAAGGGAGAAGGGGAGGAAACTCATCTTCCGAACCTTCTGAAGAGAGACAGCAATCTGCTTCGGATTCGTCCAAACCCTCGTCGCAAAATAAAAAGCGACCAAGACCAGGAGAAGACTCATGCTAAGAGGATGAGTCAATTAGAACGACGCCTCGAGGCCCTTGCCAATCGCAAGGACCTCCAAGAAGCTGGAGTGGTCCGGCCCTATCCAGCTGAGTGGGATCTAGTCCCGTACCCTCCTAAGTTCAAGGCTCCAACCCTCCAAGCCCTCGATGGGAAGGGGTCCCCCAACCAGCACATCTACTATTTCAAATCCCAGACCGGGAATGTAGTAGATAATGACGCCATCCTGGCGCGACTGTTCATCGGCACCCTGAAAGGGTTGGGTTTTGAGTGGTTCATGAAACTCTCGGAAGGTTCTATAAAGAACTGGGGGGATCTGGAGAAGCTGTTCTTAACACGCTTCTTCGAAGATGATTCGAAGTCACGATGCCCACCCTTTTAGCTACCAAACAGCGGAGAGGGGAGTCCGTCAAATCTTTCGTGGAAAGATTTCGGAACACGGCACTCCGGTGCCCAGCGGTATGACCCAGGCCACCCTGGTGGAAACATGCCGCCACAATCTCCAAACCTCACTCCTTGCTCAAATAGGAGTTGCTGAAAGCCGCACCTGGAAGCAGTTAGTCCAACAAGGTGAACAGGCTGAGGAGATTGTTGCCCGTGTCAGGGCAGAGGAAGGCAAGCTGCGGCCGGAAAGGTCGACAAGGCGTGCACCGGCACCAGACACCTCCCTCCAGACGAAGCGGAAGGATAATTTGGCGACGGAGACCAAATCTCCCACCAAACCTCAAACAGGCAGGGCAAGTGGCTCTTCAAGCCAGCCACGCCCCAACAAGCAGTATTCCTTCAAGGAGGAACACGTCGATTCGCTCTTCAAGCTACTCAACAAGAGCAATCGACTGAAGCTTCCTGAAATTAGGCGCCCGGAGGAAGTCGGCAAGACCGACAATCCCAACTACTGCATGTACCACAGGATGTTGGACATCCTACCAAAAGCTGCTACGTCTTCAAAGACATCCTTCAGGCTTGATTGACACGGAGGTGCTAAAGCTCCGACCAGAGCAGAAGAAGGTCATGGCTAATGTAACGTCGGTTCTCCAGTTCGGGAGACAACCCCCAACGCCTGCGGGGGTAACTCCTATTCCAAGGGGAGAATTAAGTGTGGTCAACACAGACCCTCACCAGCAGCAGGAGAAGGGCTTGGTAGCCGTCCCTACACCTCAGGGGGAAACCATGTGGGTCCACCCTGACCTCGTCGATGAACAACAATGGACTACTGTAACCAACAGGAAGTCCAAAGGCAAGGCAAAAGCTTCGTCCTGCCATGTGGTATGTGCTTCCTCCCGAGAAGCAGAGGATGATGTTCCCTCGCTGACTGATTCAGAAGAGGAAACAATAGTCCTGGCCGCAGAGCCCAGCCAACCGATGGCGGGGACCCGTTCAGGACAGGCATACTTGAAGCAGTACGGCGAGACGGCAGCGGCTTCTCCGCAACCAGCCGTAGAACCAGCCAAGCCCTCCACAAAACCACCTGTGGAGAAACAGAAAGAAATCCGGTTTTCTCGGGTTCTTTCAAAAGGTGCAGCGGAAGGATCCTCGACACCTTACCGCTTCGATGTCTTGGCTCAACTAGCCAACATCCCGGCACGCATCACCTTGTATGAACTCCTGAGGCTATCAAAGTCAACCAGAGAGGCTCTACAAGAAGCTTTGGCAAATGCTGAGGTCTTCATGACCCGCGTGCCAAGGGAGGAAGATGTAGAGGATTGCCTCCACGCCTCCCCAAATGCTCCCTGCATCACCTTCACAACAGATGACATGCAGGTTAAAGGGAAGCATGACCGACCCCTATACTTCACAGGATATATCGGGTCGTCCGAGGTAAATCGCATCCAGGTAGACCCAGGGTCCGCGCTGCGTATCATACCTCGCCGAGTCATGCAATTTCTGGGCATTCCTACCCATCGTCTGAGCCCTACCCAGACAACTATTTACGGGTTTAATGCCAATAGCTCCCGTCCGATGGGGAAGATCAAGCTCAAATGCCGGATCGGGAGCCTCAAGTCGGAAGTGACATGCTACGTCATTGACGCTGACACTTCCTACAACCTGTTGCTGGGACGACCATGGATTCACCGTAATTCCATCGTTCCCTCCACTCTCCACCAAGTCATGAAATACATTGACGAGAGTGGACAAGTTCAAACGTTGATTGCCGAAAGGCATCCGTTTAAAGGGTTGAAAATTATTTCACGGACTCCCTCCTATATCAGGATCCTGAGGAGACTAATGAAACCCCGCAACCAGAGGAGCTAGACTCTGGTAATGAGGCTGACATTGAGCCTGAGAAAGAAGAGTGCCTGTGGGAGTTGGAACCCCTTGTAAAGAGCACTAATAAGCTCGATATTGACAACACCACCGACGATGCGGGTGGTTGGTACATTAATGAAGATTTAGATTTTGCGTATTTTCCTGTGTATATTTCCGATTCAATACCGTCGGATACTACTACCGACGTGGACGATGACCTCTGGTCGGCAATGGATGCTTTGACATCTTTGCATGTACCGGTGAAATCATCTTTCGGGACATACCAAGATAATGGTAATGCGCAAGAATCTATATTTATGGTTCCAGCCAAATGAAAAGGCCAAAGACCAATACTTTTTGGGCGAATCTCGTCTGAACCGATGCCTCACGAAGAATCGGAAGGCGAGGATGAATCCCCTCAGTTCAATCATTATGAACCGAAAGCGCTCAGAATGATGAAACGCATGGGATATGACCTAACAACAGGCCCGGGTTGAACTTCGGCAAAGGAAGGAGGACGCTGCTTCGATCCTTTGTGCCGAAAGGGAAGGCCCCCGATTATTATCATCAGACGCGCCGGGGGTTGGGCTATGTATCAACTCCAGTCCCATCAGCCTCTGATTCTCGAGAGTCGTCAGGTCACGATTGCTCTTCAGATACGTCATCGTGGGAGTCAGATGTCAGTGTCGGCAACATCTTCAAAGGGCTTTCAGTAAACATGGTTTCAACAGGCCGTCTGGAAGATGAAGATGAAGAAATGATCCAACCTGATATAGATCCTTGGATCAAACATTTGAATGCTCTTTGGGATATCCGCTTTGAACAGCGTGAGCCACCCACAGAAGATAAGGTTGTTCAAATCAACCTAGGAGATGAGGCCAACCCCAAGCCCATTTTCATAAGTGACGGCTTGTCACCTTCGGAAAAGGAGGATCTAATATCTCTTGTACAAGAGTATATAGACGTCTTCGCCTGGAATTATGAGGACATGCCTGGACTTGATCCTCAAGTGGCTATGCATCGCCTCAACATCAATCCGGACATGAAGCCTGTTAAACAACAGCAGCGACGGTTCGTCCAGAGATAATGGAGGCAATTCAATCAGAAGTCAGAAAGCTTATTGATTCTGGCTTCATCAGGGAGGAACAGCATCCCGACTGGGTAGCCAACATCGTCCCCGTCACCAAGAAGAATGGGAAGATCCGGATCTGCATCGACTTCCGTGATCTAAACGAGGCCAGCCCCAAAGACGAATTCCCATTGCCAATCACAGATGTCATGATTGACACATACTTGTGGATTCGAGCGAATGTTCATTATGGACGGGTTCTCAGGATACAATCAAATCAAGATGTATCCTGATGACGAAAAGCATACCTCCTTCAGGACTCCTCTAGGGTATATTGCTATACTGTCATGCCTTTTGGACTGAAAAATGCAAGGGCAACATACCAAAGGGCCATGAACGTCATTTTCCATCAGCAGATACGCAAAACGGTGGAATGTTATGTCGATGACATCGCGGTAAAAAGTCGCACTAAAGGTGATCACATAGCAGACCTGAAGGTGGTCTTCGACATCATGCGGGCTCATCAATTGAAGATGAACCCCACCAAGTCCTTCCTGGGGGTAGCCAGTGGCAAATTCCTAGGATTTGTTGTGACTTCCACAGGAATCCATTTGGATCCGGAGAAAGTCCGTGCTATCCAAGAGATGCAACCCCCCAGAAGCCTCAAGGAGCTCAGGGGATTACAAGGGACGATTGGCGTACATCCGCAGGTTCATATCAAACCTTTCCGGGAGATGCCAACCCTTCGCCAAGCTGATGAAAAAGGGTGTTTCATTCATTTGGGATGACGCTTGTCAAAAAGCATTTGAGGAGATCAAACAATACCTCACCCAACCACCAGTCCTTGCAGCTCCAGTATCCGGAAAGCCGTTTCTGGTGTACGTTCGAGCAATGGATCATTCCCTGGGGGCTCTACTAGCTCAGAATGATGAACAAGGACGAGAACAAGCAATCTACTACCTAGTAGAACAATGATCGGAGCCGAACATCGGTACAACCCGATCGAGAAGGAATGTTTGGCGCTGGTGTTCGCTATTCAGAAAATGCGACACTATCTAGCAGGCCAACTATAAATGTCATATCAAAAGTCAACCCTCTGAGGTTACTCATGACAAAGCCTTCCTCGTTGAATGGCCGGCTGGCAAAATGGGCTATATTGTTATCCCAATATGAGATGCACTTTTTACCCCAGAAGGCCATTAAAGGACAAGCGGTGGTGGACTTCCTAGCTGAGCACCCAGATCCAAGGGCAGCCAAACTCTATGAGGATCTCCCAGACGAGGTCGCCGAAGTCTGCCTGACTCAGACGTTGTTCGAAGGGCAAGTGTGGCAACTTTTCTTCGATGGAGCATCAAGAACAAGCCCAAAGGGACACTCAGTAGCGGGGGTGGGAGTAGTACTCGTCTCCCCACAAAATTATGTGATTCCCCGAGCTATCTCGTTAACCGAGCCCTGCTCCAACAATGTGGCGGAATACAACGCTCTTTTGATTGGGATGCAATTCGCCGATGAGATTGGCGTTAAAAATCTCGAGGCATACGGTGACTCTAAACTCATCGTCAGCCAAGTTCGCGGGAGTACGAAGTCAGACATGAAGACTTAGTACCCTATTACAACGCGACTATCCGCATGGCCGAGGGGTTTACAAGCTTCTACATCGACCATGTACCACGCAGGCAAAATGCGCATGCAGATGCACTTGCATCCCTTGCTGCCTCCTTAGCCCTTCCAGCTGGAGCAATGGAGAAGTATTCGTCTATAGCCACGACCTGTACTGTCCAAAAATTTCACTCAGAGACTGCCCAGGGTCAACGGGAGATCATCACGACAAGGAAACACTTGAAGTGTCAACCGGTCTAGAGCCTAGAGACTGGCGATTCCCCTACATTGATTTTGTCTTATACGGCATCTTGCCTGAAGACGCCAGGGAGGCGGCTGCCATCCGAAGGAAAGCCCCCAAATTCTACTATAATGCGATTTCGCGAACATTGTATCATCGATCGCATGACGGGATCCTGCTCCGATGCCTCTCATCAAAGAAGCCCAAGGAGTATTGAAAGAAGCCCACGATGGTACTTGTGGAGCTCATCAACCTGGCCCAAAATTGGCACATCGACTCCAAAGGTTGGGTTACTATTGGCCAAAAATGATCGCCGATGCTGTCGCTTATGCTAAGAGATGTCACGCCTGTCAAATACACGGCGATTTCATCCATCAAGCACCAGGGTACCTCCACTCTACGACCTCTACCTGGCCGTTTGAAATGTGGGGGATGGACGTGGTTGGCCCTATCAGCCCACCATCATCGAAATGACATCGTTCATTCTAGCGATAACCGATTACTTCTCAAAGTGGGCCGAAGCTATCCCTTTGAAAGAGGTAAAATCTTCTAACGTGATCAAGTTCGTGAAACATCACGTTATTTACCGCTTCGGTGTACCTCGGCGTATCATCCATGACAATGGACCCCAGTTCATCAGCCAGGCTTTCCAGAGATTCTGCGCGAAGTTCAGAGTCCAGAGTGTGTCCTCAACGGCATACTATCCTGCTGCTAACGGTCTTGCAGAAGCCTTCAACAAGACTATTGGCAAGCTTCTCAAGAAATTTGTCTCGAAAAGTCAACGGGACTGGGACGACAAGCTGGGTGAATGCTTATGGGCCTACCGCACAACGGTGCGAACCCCAACTAAAGCCACGCCATTTTCCTTGGTATACGGATGCGAAGCCGTCCTTCCATTGGAAATCCAAATTCCATCTCTATGCGTCGCCTTGACAGCGGAGATGACAACTGAGGAGAAGCATCAGCAGCGACTCCAGGAGTTGGAAGCCTTAGACGACAAGCGTTTGCAGGCCCAACAACAAATCGAGCTTTACCAAGCTCGTATCACCAGAGCCTTCAACAAGAAAGTAAAATGCGAACTTTCAAGAAAGGCGACCTTGTCTTAGCCGTCCGAAGACCCATGGTCATGACGCACAAGACAAAAGGAAAATTTCAACCCAAATGGGAAGGACCATTTGTGGTAGAGTCAGTCTACTCAAATGGGTCATATCGCCTCATAACTTCAAATGGCGATACACTCATGATGCCGATCAATGGCAAATTCTTGAAGAAGTACTATCCTTAATAGTACTCTTCCTCTGATCAAGTTAAAAGTACACCTCTGATCAAACATCTGACGCAATTGACGGCTAAGGATAGAGGAAAATGTTGGCCTTTAAGCCCAACATAAGTCTTCGACAACTCATCATGCTGAGGGGAATAGCATGGCTAGCCCAACTTAAACGGTAGTTGGTAAAGGCATCTCAAATCCGTTGATAGCTGAGGGTTTGCTAAAAATCCTAAGTGGACTTGAGTCCACTCTTTCCTCCAAATCCCTTACCAATTCTCATCTATAGAATGGTAGGACCACAAAATGCAATCATTACTACGTTAACACTATACCTCTGGTAATGAATACTCTTTGTCGAGTATAAACTTTGCTTGTTAACTCTGCATAGAGTAACAAACTCTCAAATTTGCCAAGTTAACACTATACCTCTGGCATTTCAAATTCCACTTGTCAACTCTCATCAATAGAATGACAGGTCCTCAAATTGCTCTTATCACGAGCCAATTCTTGTCAAGTTAACATTACACCTCTGACAAACTACTGTTAAGTTAACATTACACCTCTAAGCAGTACATCGAGTGCTTATCAAGTTAATATCACACCTCTGACAGTCACTTTTCTTCAGTCTTCCATATCGAAGCTGAAATGCATGATGCCAAGTTAACAATACACCTCTAGCATCTGAGTCATCGCTAAGTTCAACAGTACACCTATGGCCATGACCTTTCCTCGACTTCCTTGTTCAAGCCGAGATGAATGATGCCAAGTTAACACTACACCTCTAGCATCCGAGTCATCGCTAAGTTCAACAATACACCTATGGCCATGACCGTTCCTCGACTTCCTCGTCTAAGTCGAGATGACCAATGCTAAGTTCAACATCACACCTCTAGCATTACCTCACTGTTACGTTAAACATTACACCTATGACAGTGACATTCTGAGTTAAGTTAATATCACACCTCTGACTCACAGCCTTGTCGAGTTAACACCACACTTCTGACAAGACTATCTCCAACCCGTTAAGTTAATATCACACCTCTAATGGTAAAAGCTTCACTAGATTCCTCGCGGGTCTAGTTTCACTTGTTATTCTCTTCAACAGAATAACAGGTCCACCTAAAGACATTGTTAGGTTAACATTACACCGCTGACAATGTTTTATCAAATTCCCCAGCTGACCTTGAATCAAGTCAATCCCAGACACTTGACAAAAGTTCACCTTCTCTGGAAGTACGCATTCCCCCTGTCACTTTCTTTTATAAAGTGGCGGGTCCACCAAAATCATTCTTTTGCTTCTAAAACAAAACATTCAAGACAACAGAAAGAGGCAAAAAGAAAAGTGTCACTTTTATTGATATTCAAGCATATGAAAGTGATACAAAACGCTCTCTTATACAATAAGATTGAGTGTTACAATTAAGGAGTACAAAGAAGTCCCTCTCTCTCTTAGAGGCCGTACTCACTCCTTGAAGCCGCATCTGATTCCAAATACATGATGTCCGGGAAAGTGCCCGACTGTGATGACAATTGGAGTCGGTTGCACCATGGCAACAACGCAAAAATCGAAAGCGCCCTAGCTGACTAAGCTAAGAGCAATGGTGTTCTTGAGGTCCAGCGGCAGCAAAAAGTCCTGCAACCCTTCATTCATCACCATCCCTTTCCCCAGCAGGCCATCCAACGGAGTGTCCTTGATGTCACTTCTGGAGTAGGGAGAGGAAGAGGATCTTTCCGCCACCGTAACCGCCGGAACCTCCTCGCCGTCATACCTGACCTGACCATCTCTTGCCATCAGACATGGTTGGTGCAGAAGATCTGAAGAGACCTTGGCGAGATTTGGGTCCTCGTCGGAGATATAATTTACTCTCTTACAAACGACGAGGACCATAATTTACTCTCTTACAAACGAACATTGAGCAAGTTCGCCCGCCGATATATTCTTTCCAGGGGACCAGCGAACCTGCAAAGAACAAATAAGAGAATCAGAAAATCTGGAACTTAGTATACTTTAACAAAAGAAAACTAAGTAACAGACGCGGCAGTCTTTAGAGACTTCAGACGCGGGTCAAAACTGTGCCATGCGCAGGATTCAAACGCGGCTTTATCTTGCGTCCGCGCCTAAAAGCACAAGACGCGAAAATATGTAAACGCCGAAAATTGCCATCTCTCTGCTGGGTGAACAGGAGTTGCAAGATTCAGGTCGAAAACTTTGAATTCATCCAAGGCATTGGCTATAAAACGCGTCAAGACAATGGCTGTAAAACGCAATGAGCAACGCGTGCGTCAAGCGCCCGCGTTCAGAGGAGTTCAAATCAATGGCGCAAATTCCAGAAAAGGAATGCGCCAAGACTTCTTTCAGACGGTTACGCCAAGGTGCAGGCCTGGATGGGCTATAGATGTCATCAGGGTGACATACCAGCAGGGGCCTCTATCCAGAGCTGGCCTTTCCGCGTCCAAACGCAGGGGCACAAGATGATCCAAGAGGCTTTTCCTCCTGAAGAGACCAGACAGAAGCCTGAGAGCTTTGGGTCATCTTCATCCACAGAGTCACCATCACCCATGGAGACAGATCTCTGTCAGAAACTCTAAAGAAGGCGAGACTTCTCTCGGAGCAAAACAAATGAAAACAGTCTAAGTTGGATTGTTGAAGAGGGAGAGGGTGCACTCTATTTATAGGCAGTCCCTATAACTGTCATTAATGGTGCATCAATCGGAACCGCCGCGCACGACCGTCAAAGCCCAATCAAGGATTGACGCGTGGAACGCTGCTTTGGAAACCGTCGAGAGCGCCGGTTTTTCAACCGCCAGCGTCGGTTTTGCATTTAAGGGCATTAACGCCCGAGCCCAATGAGGAGTCGACGCGTGGACAACTGCCTTGGGAAGCAACGGATGACCCGGAACCCCAATCGACAGTGAAGACTTGACGTTCAAAGATCTCCTAAAATCTTTTAAGTCAGATTGCACTAAACGCAGTTGGGAAAGCCGCGTCCCTTGAGCAGGCAAGGCTGCGTCTCTCGTGTCTGCTCGACCCGCGTCTTTCTTAGCAAGACAGATTTGCGTTATTCAGAGCCGCGTCTCACCTTGAGATTGACGCTGCGTCTCACTCCATGGACTGACGGCCGCGTCTCACTTTATGGATCAATACCGCGTCTCATCTTTTGATTGACGCTGCGTCTCATCAAGAAGACCGCGTATCAATCTGTGATTGACGCCGCGTCTCATCAAAAGGACTTAGTGAAATCTGAGTTCCTAGTGAATGATGACCGCGTCTCACTCTGTGATTGACGCTGCGTCTCATCTCAAGGACTTAGTGAAATCTAAGTTCAGGTGGACTGACGCTGCGTCTCATTAAAAGAACTTAGTCCTATCTAAGTTTAGTATTCACAGCCAGTGATCAAAAAGTTGGGTTCATCCGCAGCTAAGCAAAGAGGGTGGAGCCAAAAAAAAAAAAAAAAAAAAAAAAAAACTTCGAAACTTTTATATCAAAAGAATGATAAAAGTGGATACAAAACACTCTTGACAAATTGAGTGTCCTTTTCTTTACAAAAGAAAAAGAAAGAAGGCTAAATGTCCTGGTTCGCCAAGGAACGGATTTGTTCCCTAAGGCGGTGAATCTCGTGTTGGCGTGCCCTTTCAGCTTCCATAATGGCCTGGTTCCGCAGCTCCGCTTCGGATAAGAAATTTCTTGCAGCCAGCTGCATTCGCAGAGACTCCACCCTGGAAGAATGTAGAGACAGACTCTCTTCAGCTCGCGCCTTAGCAGCCCGTTGCTCCTCTAGCTCCTTCTTGAGGGTAACAAGCTTCTCCTCATTTAGCGCAAGCACAGCTTCTGCCCTGGCAATGGTGTCCCGAGCCCTGATGATGACTTGCTCTGTGCTCTGCACGGTAAGCTCGGATTCCCTTGAATCGTCAGCTAGTTTCTGACATTCAGCCTGGGAATATTCGAGGCTGCGAACCTCTGCAGCGATTTGCGCCTCCGCCTCCTGTCGCTCTTGTTCTTGAGCAGCTAGGAGCCTAGTCAAGGTGGCCTGGGCCTCACCAAAAGAGCCGGCATCTTCAAAGACTCTAGCTCCTGCAGGCCATCTCCCAGTTGCTTCACCACCCGCAGACATGCCTCGGCAAGTGAGGGGCCTCCGGTTAATTCGACATTCACAGCCAGATTTTTAAGAAGCGTCTGGGCAAACTGAAAGGTGCTGTTTCCACGTAAGATGAGATCAATACATGATCCCATCGAAGCGAAGAATTGTTGCACCATCTGACGTGCCAGTTCCCCCATGTCTTCACCACCTAGGAAGCTTCCCGACCCCTTTTCTGTCACGGGATAAGGGATATAGGGCGGATCCTCTCGCACCAGAGCCGTGCTGGCCATCGATACGTCAAGAGCTAGACTGGCCGCTGACGCTTCCGAAGGTGCTACCTCTGCAGGAACCTCCACGACCAATGATGGAGTAGTTAGCGCAACCTCCTCAGAAACCTCAATCGAGACCTGAGCTGTGTGGCCTTCTGGAAGGGTACCGACCGTCGGACTCTCTACCTGAGCCCCCTCAGTCCTCTCTGCAAGTTATCGCGATGTTAGCCACAATGGTAGAAAAGCGAAACATTTAAAGCATCAGAGCTGCCTTACCAGGTTGGAGGTCCAGAGACGTCGAATCCTGCGGAGCGGAAGTCTCCTCGGCTTCAGCAGTAACTTCCTCGCCCGGCAGAGTGAGAGCCTCCTCAGCCTCAGTGGTTGCTTCCTCTTCTGGCAGAGTGAGAGCCTCCTCAGCCTCAGTGGTTGCTTCCTTTTCTGGCAGAGTGGAAGGCTCCCCAGTTTCAACAGCTGCCCCCTTTGAGGGTATCTCAGCAGCCGATACCTCAATCCCCTTGGGCCGGGTCAACTCTATCACCATCTCCTCAATATGCGAGGAGGTTGTAGCCTCAGCATCTTCGGCCGACCCTGCAACATAAGAGAAGAATGTTAGAACATCCTCTTCGAAAATTAAAAGGGAAAGCAGGTCAAAAGGTGAAAAGAGTACCCCCAACAGGAACAACCGCCGGCTGCGATACCGTTGATGGCTCACCCCCGTATACTTCTTCCTCCGAAATATAGGAGAACTTTTCCGGATCAGGAAAAGTGGGTTCATCACCATAATCAACATCGTCTTCAAACTCGCTTTCCCCCGATAACGAAGAAGACGACAGCACAACGCGAGGAAGCTCCGCAACAGGAGCCTTACCTCCAAGTACCCCAGTGGTAGGACTAGGGTCGACTGCCCTAGGACTGGAAACGAAGACAGACGGAGACCCGGGCTGTTGAGCTGAGGAAGACTTGGGCTGAGCCGACACCCCCGAAATATTGACATCTCCTCCGCTCATTATATCAATCTCTAGCTGCTCATCCTCGTTAGTGGCGGCAGATCGATCAACGAGCTCCCCTTCCTCCGCAGACCCGTGGCCTCTGCTAAGCGACCTAGGGGGACGGACTAAAGGAATGTCTTCTTCAGCTATGTCTTCCTCCCTCAACGCCTTGACGACAGCAGGGAGCTCTTCAGATTGAGAGACTCCGGTTGTCAAGTCTCTTCGAACCTTCTTCGGAGCGGGTTCAGCAGTGGGAGTAGAGCCTTGACGACGCTTGCTCACCGCCTGTCGAGACTTAGTTACTTGCGGCTCTGCCCTAGTCGCTTGTGGCTCCGCCCTTGGTGGTCGTGGCTCCATGGCTCGTGGCTCCCTTCTCATTCTTCGCCCGACCTCCTTTTGGGCCTTCAGGTACTGTTCTACGAGTTTCGTCGGTTTACTAGAATCCGTCCTTGCCTCGAGACTTGCATTGATGCTCTCGATGCATGAAGACGCCGGAAAATAGTCTGGTGTTTGGATGGCCTGGGAGTACCAAGTGCAGAAGCTGAAGCTCGTACGGCACTTGGGCCCTTCGAGAGGTAGACGGAAAGTTACTCCCGTCCCTCCAGCCACACTATAGTACCAGGCCCGGGCACCCTCGAATAGGTTCCCTTCGAAGGCGAGTCGAGCATTGGGGTTCCCAACATAGAGCTGATCATAGCCGAACTGTCGAGCAAAGCGATTCGGCATGTACGGCTCAATGGTGCATGACGTCCCTTGCCGGAAAAGCACATATCCGGGCCGGATGTTGAGCAACCACCAGAAGGCTCCCGCGGATAACCTCGTGAAGTCATCTGGGCCAACAGAATCAACATGTAGCCCCGGAAGATGCACCAGGGATCTGGGGGAGGCAGCGATTGAGCTGATAGTTCGCAGGGTCGGAAAGGCACTTCCGGACGTAATATATATAAGGTTCACGCCATTTCGAACCCTCCAATTGCTGTACAAAAGGGACAGAACTCTCCCTCCAACGCACCGCCGTCATCAAGGAAGGGCAATGCATCACGTACCAAGCCATGAGGTACGTGTAAGGCAGCTCGACACGAGGGTTGGGACGCTTCACCGTCGGACTCCCCTCTGAGTCAACATACGGCTTTCCCTCGGAGTCCGCAGTTTTCGGTGGCTCGCAGAAACTCTTAGTGAGCGCCCGCAGCCCGCTCTGAATACTAGCCGCCACGGCCGGGAGAAGGGCTATGGGGTTGCCATGAGCCAGGAGCACCGCCGGGTATACCACATCTGCAATAATAACTTCATGTGGCAGCGTGGGTACCACACATCTCTTCAGCCACAACATCAGGAAGCCCGCCAACAGTGCTCGATCAGAGATTGGGGTCCGGGCTTGATGGTGGAAGCTTTCAAAAACCAAGTCAGGGTCGAAACCATCCTCATTCGACTCCGTGGTATAGAAACTGTCAGGAGCCTGGTCGATCCTGTCTTCAATCTCCCTGTCGGAGCTGGGAGCCAATCGGGTTATCAGATGGTCTTTGGTGTTGACGTTGTTGAACAAGTAACTGGCCCAAGACAGTTGCTTGACTCCCTGCGACCGCCATTTGGTTATTTGGCCGCAAATGTGGAAGTGACATAGCACTTCCCAGTAGGTCTCATATATGAGGGGAAACTCCTCCTTCAAATAGTGAAGCTCCACCGTGGTCGAGACATACTCCTCATAGGGAATGTCCCCTGTCGACAGCCCCGAGACCTCATGCAGCTCGTGCAGAGTAAGGCCCATCTCCCCGACCGGAGTGAAGAACGTCCCCGTCAAAGAATTATAACGCTCTAGAATCCCGAAGAAATTCTGAGAGCTTTGAGGGATCCCCCACTGCACGGCTCTGACCGCTGGGTACAGTCCCACACGCTTTAGCAGATCCCCGAGCTCGGTGAGGACAAAGCCGACCATCCTGCCCCACCAATAGTTCTCCGTGGAACGGACCCACCCCGGTGCACGGAACCCAACGGGATAATCACCCTCCGCTTCCATGAATGCGTTGAGGAAGGTAGTACCAAGTTGTGGTATCTCCCCAGCCGGAACATCGGACTTGCGCGACCCAGGGAAAAGGCCGATAACTGACCTGTCATGGCTGTCATGACGGTACACTTTGTGGGAGCCCAAATCACCGAGAGTAATCTCAGGGACGTATCGAGAGAGGTCCCATTCCATCTTCCGAGGGACGGACATGTGTTGGAAGTAGGACAGCGGGAACATCCTCTCCATGTTCGGAAGAAAGAATCTTCCACCCCTTATTTGACGGAGCCATTTGTAAGCCCCGTCATATACGCGATAGCCGCCATCGTGGATACGATCTCCGAAGAAGAAGGCAGGCTTCTCCAGTTTGATGCCAGCATCCGTTGCAAATGCTGCATCAGTCATGAGCACCCGAAGAGTCCTCATGTCAACATTTGAGAGCCTCTCCCCACGAGCCTGCGACTTGTCAACTGTCACAGGAACAGTCCTTTGTAACACAAAGGTCAAGTCCCGGTCAGCACCCCCTACATGTCCAAAGTGGCGCTTCTTGGCGAGTGAAGTAGCAGGGCGTGGCGCTGCAAAAAGAAAAGGACACTTAGTTAGATACTCTATCAAAAGCATGGAAAAAATGCTAAGTGTTCATAATCCGAACGCAGAAGAGACACTGGACGCAGGAATTATCAAATCTGCGTCCAGACCTGCGCATCCACGCAGAAGAGACACTAGACGCAGGAATTATCAAATCCGCGTCCAGACCTGCGCATCCACGCAGAAGAGGCACTGGACGCAGGAATTATCAAATCCGCGTCCAGACCTACGGGATCGGCGTCTCCACAACATTCTCCTTGATGTCACTTCTGAGGTGCGAAAAGAAGAGAGTTATCCACCTTAACCCTTCCACCACCATGATCGCCAGAAGTTAAGGAGGGTAACTCCCTTCCTTTCACATCCCCAGATGTCAAAGTGCTTGGACTCGGGTGCCAGATGAAACAGAACGCAAGGATCAAATCCGCGTTCTGTAAACTAAGTCCGCGTCTGAACCCTTCACAATTAGAAAATATTCTAAGTGAAGAATCTGAAGCGCAGGACCCAATGGCGCGAGGGTCCAAACCCGCGTCATGGTTATCAACCTAAAGACTGCGTCTGGGAATCAAACACGATCTAAATTCGTGTGTTAAGGATTCTAAAAGGTTCTTGGAACTTCCTTTAATGGCGAAACTTCCGCCTAAAAGGCATTTACCTTGAAGACCTTGAAGAACAACATCCTGCGCAGAGGAGGAACTGCCCCTCCGGGCATCGGCGACGGTCGCCTTTGAGGACGACGCGGTCGGCTTGGCCTTGGGTGCCATTGGTGATCAGAGGTCAATGAAGAAGATGAGCAGTAATGGAGAAGAAGAACTCTCTTAAATCTCTGAGTAAGCGCGTTCGGAGAAGAAGACAAATCTCTCTAACTGTGGCCTTTTATAGGCACAAAGATTCGCGAAGATACGCGGCGTGTGGCCCGATGGACGCTGCAGCGAGTTGCCACGTGACGCGTGTAACCAGATCATTTCTGAACAGAGAAGATCATGCGTCGTGACCCCGCCGCGAGTCATCATTCGACACGTGGAGCAGTTCATTTAATGAA
The DNA here is from genome assembly GCA_038442645.1 of Agave tequilana. Lineage (NCBI taxonomy): Eukaryota > Viridiplantae > Streptophyta > Magnoliopsida > Asparagales > Asparagaceae > Agave > Agave tequilana. Next base: position 19,694 of record JAVJIF010010925.1, on the reverse strand, counting down.
CCGGGAAATCCGCGCGCCTAACGGAGAAAACCTCTCCGGTTCCCCAGGCCAGCTGGCGGCGTAATCATGACATGGCACAGATTCGCGCCCAAAGAACGCGCCTCTCCGATGGACATGCCCCGTCAGCATCACCATAAATACACACAGAAAGTCGCGTTGTGTCCAGAAAATCGCGTCTGCATCCAAAAGACGCGTCTCTCTAAAATTCGCGTCCTCCCAAGCAGGCTAAACATCGCGTCTACCTCATGGAAGATCAGTCGCGTCTCCATTGCCAAAGGACGCACGTTACAGAAATCGCGCCTTTACAGCAGTACCATCTCTGCTTTTTGAAAAGAACCTGCGTTTGGCCTCCTGCCTCTGCAAAATCAGTTCAACAGTACACTGACGCAAGCAGACGACCACCACTCCTGGCTTAAAGCGCGCCAGTGACAGACTAAAAGCAATCGGGGAGGTTTAGGCTGTGCATCTAGACACTTAACATGATCAACTCTGGGGGCTTCAAAGAGTTCAACAGTACACTCACGAAGACCAACTCCAGATAAGATTAAACCCGGAGCATCAACAGTCTAGTCATGAAGGCGAACTCAGCTAGAGTCCAAAGTATTTCGAAATCCGTCCCATTTAACTGCGGAATGTCGAAAACTTTGGAGGGGGTTCTGTAGGCTGTCTAAAAATCACAAAGACAAGCCACCAAAACGCAGAGATTCAAGATCAAGGCGCGTTGGTTCAACGCCCGCGTCTCCACATCAAGGCGCGTTGGCTCAACGCCCGCGTCTCAAGATCAAGGCGCGTTGGTTCAACGCCCGCGTCTCCACATCAAGGCGCGTTGGCTCAACGCCCGCGTCTTAGCATCAAGGCGCGTTGGCTCAACGCCCGCGTCTCAGCATCAAGGCGCGTTGGCTCAACGCCCGCGTCTCCGCATCAAGGCGCATTGGCTCAACACCCGCGTCTCAGCAACAAGGTGCCCCCACCTTAGTTGTAACCACCCGATTGCTGGGCCATCCACCGCCCATGTAGCGGGGAAGTGGCCCCTCATTGTGGAGCGTTTTCAGGGGGCACGATCACCCCCTAAAAACCCTATAAATAGTCCCGTCACTATTGAAGACGGGGGCGACAATTATCGGACGACAAGGATCAGACACACAGGGAGAGACGTACCTACATACAGGCATACACATCCAACACGCGTAGAGAGAGACACGCACGATCACCGGACGAAGGCATCGTCAACAGAGAAGGAGAGAAGACTCTTCAGCAAGCTTACTGCGTACTAGCTGCTCTTTGCCTAGCTCCTCTTCTAGAGTTTTGGTAGACAGAGCCGAGTTACTCTCTCTACCGACCGAAGAGAAGATCCCCGATGGTCCAAACAGTCATCTGGTCAACGGAGAACAAGATTCACTCTCCACCGCCACCCGAAGAACCCAGCACTAAACAAAGGGGGATTCAAGATTCAATATTCTCCCTCCCTTGTAACCGGAAGATTAAGCCGGCTGTAATTTTTCATCTGATTCAAGGAAATTTTACACCAGCCCCTTTTTCGCGTCAAACAGTTGAAATTAAATTTTAATGATTTTCATGTTTTGTTTATAAAGAATTTCACATTGAGCTTGATTGCTTATTTTCATGATGATGTGTCTTACATAACTCTTATACACTCACTTTACTTAATGTTTTCTCATGATTTTATTTTACATGAGTATGATATGTGCCTTATAGATTTTGATGTTGATGATCGTGTGACTTACATGTTTTTCATGAAATATATTTTTACTTTATTCCTTACTTGAAGGATTTCATATTAGTTTTCAAATTTTCATATAACTAGTTCGTATTCTTCATATGGTAGAGTTTTCAAACTTATTTTTGAAAACCCACCATCCAAAGGGCGGTTGGTTGGGCGACCATGTCGTGTATGCTCATTATTGAAAATCTATTTAAAACATGTGCATGAAATGGGTGGTAGGAAGTATTAGTTATACACTTGATTCTTATTATAGTTTCAATTGATATCATTGTATCTTTTCAATTGGTATCACTATTGACATTTATTTTGTATACTCATATATGTTTTTTTTTATATATGTATGATTACACTTCAAATAGTATCAATTTCGATTGGTATTCAATTTTTCATACATATATATGTTTTATTTATGCTTACTATATCTAAAATATCTTTGAGCACAAATTTTGGTTATGCTAAGCTTGATTCCTTAAATGACAATTATATTTCAATTGATTATTTTTCAATTGGTATCTTATACAAGTTTATGCATCATTTTGTTTAGTATTTCATAAAGGGAGAGAAAATTCATATTTCATCTTTTAATTAATTTTGTTTACCTTTGGTATTTTACTCCCACACTTTATGATGAAAAATGATTGAAAAATGCTATTGATTTTTTAATTTGGTATCATACGCTCCTAATGAAAATTATTTTCAATTGGTATATGTTTCATTTTCAATATTAGTATCAAAAATATTAAATTGATATTATTTTCTATTTGGTATCTCTATTGCAAAAGAGTTTAGTGTTTAACCAAAAGATTGGTTTATGTTTTTCATTTGGTATCAAAAGTGTAAAATATTTTCAATTGGTACTAATTTTTACAATTGGTCTCAAGATTACCTTTATGTTATATCTTTCAATTGGTATCAAAATTTTTTTGGTATCTTCAAAATGTTTTGTTTATTTTCAATTGGTATCATCATTTGGTATCTGATGTTTCTATGTATACCTTTGCACTAAATTGATATATTTTTTCAATTGGTATCATAATGTTTTGATTTGATTTCACCCCTTGTTGATTTTTGTTTCAGACAAAAAGGAGGAGAACATTATTTTATTGTTTACTTTAACCCCTTTATTGATGATTGACAAAAGGGGGAGAAGTATTTTAGTTTATATGCATGTTTATATTAGTTTATATCAAAGTTTATATTAAAAATATTTGTTTTCTATTTTGTTGATATTGGTACCAAGAGCATGGATATTAGTATCAAGAACATATTTTGTTGTTTTGTTTTGTGGTATCAAGAGCTTTTATTGAAATTTCAATTGGTATCAAGAGCAATTATTTAAGAACATGTTTATTTTAAAATTTGGTATCAAAAGCATGTTTATATTTATAGCATTCATGACATATCTTTATAGTTTATTGCTATGCATGAGTTAAGGGGGAGTTCTTTGAAGCTTAACTTTAATCCATGCATATATAACTCCATGAGTTTTGTCATCATCAAAAAAGAAAGATTGTTGGCCTAGAGGCCTTCGACTCTAGTTTTGATGATGATTAACTTATGTAGTTATAGTTTACTAATAATCTTGTGATATTTAGTTTCAGATATTAGATCAAGATATTAGTAGGTGTTTAGCTTCAACAAAGGTGTTTTGAAGCTTTCACATGGTGATTAAAGAGTTCGAGCGTCAAATTCACATCTAGCACTCAGTTGGAGTCAAGCTCGTTGGATCGAGTCAACTTGGAGATGGCGTTCTACAAGAAGACTTCAGTTTGTTTAGTTAAGATTTAGTTTAGATCCATTATAAAGATTAGATAGTATGATATGCTCAAGTTCACAACACATACACTTGTTTTAAGTTTCATATTTTGGCTTTGTTTTCAGTTTAACCGATCTTGGTTTCATGAATAGATAGAATCAAAACAACTTTACATGGTTTAATGTATATTAGATTTGATCTATATACATCTATACTTCATATACTTAGAAAAACTTATTTTGATACACTATTCATGTGTTTGGAGTTTTGTATTTAGACAAAACTTATTTTTGGATTTAATGTCAAAACATAGATATAATACCTTTTATGTATATTGGATTCTATCCATATACTATTGATTAGACGAAAAAGGTATACTTATTATGAGTATAAAAATGTATTTGATGTACCCTTTCTTGTCTCCGCTATAGCATAAGGCTATAATTTGATGTACCCTTTCTTGTCTCCGCTATAGCATAAGGCTATACCGAGTCGATTCTCAGGGAGAGCTAGCGATGGAAGCGTTACGAATCGTAGTGAAAAAATGTAAACGAGAATTCTTCTATGCTAATAAAATAGTGAATCAACTGAAAAAGAAACTAAAGAAAAGATGGATATGTTCATGGTGAAAAAGTCGGAAAAGAAATCAAGAAGAGGATTTGGTATTCACACTAAAAAGAAAGGAAAACTTGAAGAATCAAACCATGACTAGCTTACCTTACTACCTTACCAATACTTACTAAACTCCGTGATAGTGAACGCTTGCCTCATGTTGTCACTCCATCGGCGTGGATTCGTCTCGCGTGTTGATCTAATTACTTTCTCATTTGAAGAATGGGTGGTTTAACCCATCGGAGAAGAGAAGACCATCCAACTTGCAAGATGAAATATAGCAATCACCCATGAGTTAGTGAAGATGGCAAGGCTAGTGGTTAGCTAGTACATGGTAGGAAAATTAGCTACAAGCCATGAGAAGTAAAACAAAGCATGAAGTAAATTGCAAGGAATTAAAGAAAGCAATAAGAAAAGCACATAAAGAAAGCAAGTAAACTAGAACCAAGCTCAAGTAGAGGAAGGAGAATGGATCAATCCTTGCATAGCTTCAAGTTGTCACCCTTGATTACACAAGCTCTCTCTCTCACAATCTCTCTCTCTTTTACAATGAATTCTAGGGAAAGAGAAGAGGGACTAAAGAACTAAACCTAGAGAAAAACTAAACAAAATTACAACAACTAATGATTTTTCCTCTCTTCTCTGTTCAGTCTCAGCTCGCAGGTCCAAGGTCACATATTTATAGCCCCAGGTGAAGGATCTAGAAGATATTCTGTTGGCGCAAAATCCGGCTCCAACAGACTCAGGATTGCCGCGGGGGCGCGGCATGGGCGCGGCACAACTGAAGCCGTTGGCTAACAGATTTCTGGTGTGAAGTTGTTACGAGGTTGTTAGCCACGTGGCCTTCTAGAATCTTGGGTTGTTGCGCGGATCTCTCTGGATCTTGGATTCAAATTTGGCTTTATCTTAATCTTGGAATTAATCACATTTAATTATTGCTAATTAAAGTGATTATTGGCTTTCTCTCCTTTAGAGTGTGTACCTGCAAATATGTAGAGAAGATGAGTAAAAATCATATTTTTTATTAACTAAATGCATGGGAATTATGAGGTAAAATATGCAATATTGAGTTACAATCACACCCCCACACTTATTCTTTTGCTCGTCCCGAGCAAAACAAAGAAAAAAGAAAATCTAAACTACCAATTTTATACACACCACTTTCGCAGGTGACGCGATTGCACTGAGCGTGTGCAACAAGCCGTTAAACCTCTAGGTTACCCTAGAGGAGGAGTGTTGTCTCCTGAGGGTTTTCAGCGGATTACACCCACAAAATCCATAAAGAAAGAAAACAAATGTTAGTGTTTTGAAAACGCATTTTGAACAAGAGACATGTTTACGAACTATTTTTGCAAAAATATAAGTGATCCTAGGTCATAAGTCCACCTATAATCATTCTTCCTTAAACTTAGTCTCCATGCAAGATCTTGTTTTCAATTAAGGTAAGAATTCAAAATTGGATTGAATATTTTATCTTTCATAAAACCTAGATAATATGCACACCGTGCTCGTGAAGATTTCTGGGATTTCAACTCCAACCATTAAGCCATTTATTTATCTATATATATATATATATTTTTTTCTTCTTTTTTTTTTTATTCTTCCCTTAGTCTAGGCTTTCTAGTTTACCCTTGTAGCGAGCCTTTAACCGATGACTCCCAAACCAGACGGTCTTAGGGCACCAGATGAGAAAACATCCCTCGGGTTTAAGGTCTCGAGTAAAAAAGCCACATAACTAAGGGAGATTATTTATTTTCTTTACCACCGTTAGGCGTGAATAATCATGCTTCATGAGGCATAATTGTCCAGCTTAATAGGTGATGTTTTATTTATAATTTTTTTTTATTTTTTATATATATATATGGCATTTTTTGTCTTTGTCTCCATCCCAAGAAATGTGTGAGTGTAAAGTGCATATTATCTAAGGCAAAAAATTCAAGATAAAAATATCTCACCAATTTTACTTACTTAGCCTATAATCTCAAACAAGATCTATTATTTCAACTAGGTTTAAGATGTCATAATTAAGCTTTCTTAATTCCTAAGATACATCTTAATTTTCTTAAAAATAGATCAAAACTTTGTCTCTTATTTCAAAAAGTTTTTTTTTATATTTTTTTATTTTTTTATTTTTTTTTATATTTTTCTAAAAGAAAAGGTAAAATCTAAAAGAAAGGGGAAATCTAGAAAAAAAATAAATCTAAAATAAAATGGAAGACCTAAAATGAAAATCCTAAAAAATAAAATCCTATAAAAATAAAAAGTCCTATGTTAGTACATACCCCCCCCATACCTATCTCATGCATTGTCCTCAATGTATGCAAGATAAAAATGATGCATGAAATAGGTAAGGTAAAAAGTCACTCCCTCCTCCTCTTTGAACCCTCGGTGGTACTGGGTCCTGCCGACTGTGTCCTCCTCAACCTCGCCTCAATGCCCTCTAACCTAGAGGATTGCTCCTCTAACCTGGAGGATTGTTCCTCCATCTTCTTCCTCAGCCTTACTTGACCCTTAAAAATCTTCTTCATGCCCTTCCAGATGGTGGACATGAAGGCTCTGGTTCTGCTGGTGGGTCCTGTCTCCAGAATTGGGGCTCATCTACCTCCTCTAAACTCTCCTCCGAAGAGGACTCCACAGGAATATCCTCAGGTTGGGCACGAGGTGACCAGAGGGCGTGTAAGCAACCAGTGTATGCACTGGTGGCTTTCTCAGCTACAACATACACTCGTCAAATGAGTCAAATACAGCGTCTGGTATAAAGTTTTTACATAGACGTGTAATTAAGACTGGATGAGAATATTTTGCACCCCGAGTGCGGGAGGAATTATCAAGTATGGCGTTGAAAATAGCCCTATTCAAACAAACCGTGTGTCTATGAGTCATTAAATCATGAATGATTTGTAACACAGGTCTGTTGAAAGTCGTGGTATGATCTAGTCCAAAATATTGCGTTGGAGCCAACGTCCAATGCAATGTACATTTCTAAACGTGGATTGGGCTTTGAGCCCACGGTCCTGCTCAGTGCAGCGGACCCCCATGATAGACATGTAATCAACTAGTGGCAAAGGGTCAGTATAATGGGGATGAATGGGATATCGGTGATTTCAGAAATGAGTGGAATAGTGACAAAGATGTCACCATATGGCATATGAACAGTGAATTGTTGAGTGTTACGATTAACAGATGCATGGTCTAATGAGTTGTAAAATGTGTTAACCAAATCAGGGCAATAGTAAGCATCATTGTTGGTGTTATCGTAAACTAAGGGATACCAATTCCACGCATGCATTCGATCTAAAAATATATGCCCATAACCCACTTGATCATTCAAAATCTTAGAGAAATCCCTTTCCACAAATAAAGTAGGGCCATAATTAACAGTGAAAATTAGAGCAAGGAACAAGAGATCAAACCACCCCCGGATTAACTTGGGGGGAAATCGAAAGACAGGTGCAGAAGGCACCAGAGATGGCCTCGGGAAGAAGGATCTGGTTCTGTCTCCAGCAAAGAAAATCAGTCGATCTGGAGCTTACTGCGCGCCTGAAGTGTCAGATTTGCCGCGGGTCAGAGGTAGGGCGCGGCAGTTTGGAATAATCTGGATCAAAAATTTGGTGGAGGTCGGCTGTGGAAGAGGAATTCTAGATCTGAAGTGATTGTCTCGGGTGAGGGAGAATGAGTTGGGGAGAAGATTTTTTATAAAGGAAAGAAAAATGGGATTTTCAAAGTTACCCCTAGGTCAAAGATTTAATTACAACCCTAGGTCAAAGGATTTTGAATGTGAATGGAATCCTAGGGAAGAGAGAGAATCCTAGGAATTTAGAAAGAATTTGAATTTGGAAAGTGTGGGAACTCCTTTTAAGCATAAAAATCCCTCCTTTATTTCTATTTATTTATTTATTTATTTTTATTTATTTTCTAAATTCTATGTTAGTAAATCCTATGTTAGTAAAAAAAATTACCTTAAGGTGGTGGTTCCGGTGGTGGTCGGATTGGTCCACGAAACATGTCCCAATCAACTTTACGTTGGGTTTTCAGGAACCCACCAGAAATTTCAAGAATATGACCCACAAAAATGATGTGTGCATTTAAGATTATTATGTACATGCCCCCATCTAATTTCCAAATTTTTCAAATAATTTCAGAATCAAATTTATCAAGATCCTTGTCCCAGAATGGAAGATGAAATGATAGAACAGTTGACTTGGACTCAGGAAGAACTGACTCAGGAAAGTGACTGAAATCAAGTAAAGGTTCAGGAGTCAAAGTGAATTCTGGAATTGGGTCCAAGTCAAGAAATGGAAACTCAAGTCCACATTCAGTTTCCCATGATGGAATGTGACTATCTAAGATTAGTGATTCAAGTTCAGGAGGTTGGGAATCAAAACTGACTCTAAAATGTTACTCAAATTGGGTAACAAAACAGGAGTCATTAATGATTCAGGTATTTGAACTAAATCACAAACTTGAGGGTCAAAGTCACATTTCTCATTGAGTTCAATTCCACAAAATGGAGAACTTGCCATTTGTCAATAGGATCTTCAAAAAGGTATAATTGGTCAAGTTCAACATGATCCTTAAAGATGGGTGATTCAACTTCATTGTGAATTGGGAAAGGATCCAATGTCGACTCTGGAAAAGATTGAAGTGAGGTAAAGATACCGGAGTCATTACTGAATCAGGAAAAAGAATTGAATCACTAGTTGGGGTTCAAGATCACATTCCTCATGTAGTTCAATTCTAAAAAATTGTGAACTTGCCAATTTATCAATGGGATTTTCAGAAGTATTGAATTGGCCAAGTTCAATGTGATCATCATATAATATTGGTGATTCAATTTCACAATGGATAGGTACTGGATTCAATTCTGACTTTGAAATGGATTGAAAACAGGTAAGGATATAGAAGTCATGATTGAATCAGGAAGTAGAGTTGAATCATCTGGTGAAAGTTCAGGATCATAATCATGTTCAAGTTCAATTTCAGGGAAAGGAAAACTTGCCAAAATGTCAATTGGATCTGAAGTTTGGACAAGTTCATTTGTAGGAGATGAAAACTTGCCAAAATGTCAATGGGATTTGACGTTTGGACAAGTTCAATTTTAGGAAATGAAAAACTTGCCAAAATGTCAATGGAATCTGAAGTTTGGACAAGTTCAGGTGGTTGTGCTGAAATTGAATCTTGATTTCCAAAACAACATGACTCTTTGACAGAATGGTTAGTGACATTAGAAATAGGATGAGAATGAAGAGTTTGGATCATCAAATCTATGTCACGGTTACGATCATTTCGAGCATGAGTCAGGAATTCAAGCATCTTTTCACAATTCATTGGTTCATCATTTTGTTGAAAAGATGAAGAATTGTTTTGGAATGGGTGATGAAATTGTGAGTGAAAACTGTGTGGTGATGGAAGAGTGGACTCACACAAGAAATCTTTACTCGTTTCCATGACAAATGGTTGTTCATTAGGAAAAGGTGGAACTGAGTAAGACTCTTGAAAATACTGTGGAATTGGAGGGGCAAATATTTCGTGAAGTTGTTGCTCGGCCCTCTGTAATTGGCTTCTAAACTCCTTAGTAACTCAGATTTTTCTTCAATTGGTGTTCAGAAAAAGGAGTATATGAAGCAGAATCGGGAAATGAATACTGTGGACAAGGTGAATATGGTGGACAAGGAATTTGAGAATTTGACTCGGGGTACGTGAATCCCCAATTACTCGGTGAAGAGTTGAAATTATCTTGGAAATTATAGTTATTAGACGGGGGGTATGGGTCATATTGATTCGGATAAGGCCAACCCGGTGTATTTGGTTGGTGCATATTGTAAAACACCGGGTTGGAATTATCCGAATAGGGAGATGGTGTGAAATATGGATTATTATTAGGATGGAAAGAATTCTAATTGTAAGCCATATCACACAATACAAATAAAAACAAACAAACAAAGAAAATCAAACAACAAACAAAAAGAAAAGAAAAATCAAAACCAAGCCAAAAGAATGGTTGACCTAGACCTAGAAGACTCCTAACTGATTAGATCGTCCACGGGAGGTTTAGTGTAGACGTAGACCACAAGTTAATCAGCCAGGGAAGGGCAAGGTTGGTGGGAGGTTTTCCGTCAGAGACGTTCCTTAATTAAGTAACCAGCAACCTTCGGGCTTTCGGCCCTCAATCCCTTTCCTAGACACTGATTTTGCAAGAGTCTATTTCCAACACTTTTCCCCCTTAGGATAATCTCCTAGATGAGTCCGAGATGTCCCTAGGGCCAACGTCTATTTTTTTATTAAATTAGGCTTGGGTTAGTGAGTGCTGGGATTGTGGTTTTCGGGCGAAGGAAAGGGTAATGAACTCCCCACCTTATCTTATTTATCGGTTATGCCCTTAAATTGAATTGTGCAAGTGTACAAGAAATATCACAAGGATTCACTCAAAGCATGAAAATCAAGCAAGAGATGATTCCTAGTCTATATGCTATGCTTACGTACCTTGCCTCCAGCACTCTTCAACAGTAAAATTAAAAGAATTGAAAGACACGTGCCTAATGATGCAAATGTCTAAACAATTTTTAACTTTTCAAACAATTTTTTACTGTTGATTAATTTAGCAGGTATATGGTGAAGCAAACAAGAATTTAAGTATTGCAGAAGCTGTATTTTGCAGAGCAAGAGACCCTACAGAAAAATGGTTAGAAGTCAACTCCTCCTTGCAGCGCCCGCGCGGCAGAACGCGGCAAGTCAGAGGGATCCTGGTCTCTGCTTTCGAGAGCAGAGGCCCAGGTCCGCTTATATGTTTCTACAATGCAAGATTTGCTGTATCTTCAACCTGTACCTACAACAGAGAAGAAGATTCGTTTAGTTCTTCACTTTAAAGAAAATCCGTTGCTCTCCCCGGCAACGGCGCCAAAAATTGATTAGACGAAAAAGGTATACTTATTATGAGTATAAAAATGTATTTGATGTACCCTTTCTTGTCTCCGCTATAGCATAAGGCTATAATTTGATGTACCCTTTCTTGTCTCCGCTATAGCATAAGGCTATACCGAGTCGATTCTCAGGGAGAGCGATGGAAGCGTTACAAATCGTAGTGAAGAAATGTAAACGAGAATTCTTCTATGCTAATAAAAATAGTGAATCAACTGAAAAGAAACTAAAGAAAAGATGGATATGTTCATGGTGAAAAAGTCAGAAAAGAAATCAAGAAGAGGATTTGGTATTCACACTAAAAGAAAGGAAAACTTGAAGAATCAAACCATGACTAGCTTACCTTACTACCTTACCAATACTTACTAAACTCCGTGATAGTGAACGCTTGCCTCATGTTGTCACTCCATCGGCGTGGATTCGTCTCGCGTGTTGATCTAATTACTTTCTCATTTGAAGAATGGGTGGTTTAACCCATCGGAGAAGAGAAGACCATCCAACTTGCAAGATGAAATATAGCAATCACCCATGAGTTAGTGAAGATGGCAAGGCTAGTGGTTAGCTAGTACATGGTAGGAAAATTAGCTACAAGCCATGAGAAGTAAAACAAAGCATGAAGTAAATTGCAAGGAATTAAAGAAAGCAATAAAGAAAGCTCATAAAGAAAGCAAGTAAACTAGAACCAAGCTCAAGTAGAGGAAGGAGAATGGATCAATCCTTGCATAGCTTCAAGTTGTCACCCTTGATTACACAAGCTCTCTCTCTCACAATCTCTCTCTCTTTTACAATGAATTCTAGGGAAAGAGAAGAGGGACTAAAGAACTAAACTAGAGAAAAACTAAACAAAATTACAACAACTAATGATTTTTCCTCTCTTCTCTGTTCAGTCTCAGCTCGCAGGTCCAAGGTCACATATTTATAGCCCCAGGTGAAGGATCTAGAAGATATTCTGTTGGCGCAAAATCCGGGCTCCAACAGACTCAGGATTGCCGCGGGGGCGCGGCATGGGCGCGGCACAACTGAAGCCGTTGGCTAACAGATTTCTGGTGTGAAGTTGTTACGAGGTTGTTAGCCACGTGGCCTTCTAGAATCTTGGGTTGTTGCGCGATCTCTCTGGATCTTGGATTCAAATTTGGCTTTATCTTAATCTTGGAATTAATCACATTTAATTATTGCTAATTAAAGTGATTATTGGCTTTCTCTCCTTTAGAGTGTGTACCTGCAATATGTAGAGAAGATGAGTAAAAATCATATTTTTATTAACTAAATGCATGGGAATTATGAGGTAAAATATGCAATATTGAGTTACAATCAACTATATGCTTCAAAGTTGTTTAACTATCATGTTTTTGTATTTACATGTGTTTCGGAAAAATCGAATTTCCATTTCAAAAATTCTATTTTTGGAAAATACAGAATTTGGTTTAAGGCAAATTTTCCAAGTCACAAAAATGGTTCAAAAGTTTGAAATATGTGTTGAATTTTCATCACACATGTTTGTATTTCAAAGATATAACATGAACTGATTTTTGTGAAATTTATGTGATTTTATGGGATTTAATTGATAATAAAAACCAAGTTTTTTTAGACCTGATTAAGCTGGACTGGCTGACTGCCAGTCGACCGGGCCGGTCGACCGTAGCAGTGGCGGTCAACCGGGCTGGTCGACCGACGTGCACAAAACGTGCACGCAGCCAGGCCGATAGGCCGGTTGACCGGAACGGTCGACCGCCAGAGAGCCTCTGCTATCTGGAAATGGCCCCGGTCGACCGACCCTGTCGACCGGCAGAGAGCTCTGCTCTCTGTATCAGCTCGGTCGACCGGGCGGTCGACCGGCCAGAGAGCCATTGCTCTCTAGATCCAGTCCCGGTCAACCGGCGGGGTCGACCGGGAGGCTCAATGGTCAAAATTTTGACCGTTGCCGGTCGACCGGAAGGGCAATCTGGCCCTTTTCAGCTGCCAACAGGCAAATTTCCAAATGGGTTATAAATACCCCATTTGAGTTGGTTTTTCAACAAGATTTCCAAGAGCAAAATTTCTCTTATTTATAAGTATTTTAACACAAGTTTTTAAAAGAGTTTTTAAGCTTAAAGATTTGATCTTTATTTGTTTTAAAGGGTTGGAAAATTCAAAGAAAAAGAAAGTCTTTGGGATTGTTTTTGATCTTCATTTTTATATCAATTCTAGAAGTTTTCCCAAGAGTTTTTCTTTGTGATTTTGATTTTCAAACTCTTTATTTCTCACACTTGAGCTTATCATTCTATCCTATCTATAGGATCTTTGTTTTAGTGAGAAAATTGGTTTGTGGTTGTCAGACCACAAAGTTGTAAACCTTCCATTGATTGTGATATCCCTCTAGTGAGAGGATTGAGTTGTTATCTCTAAAGTGTGAGGTGATAGTGGAAGTAGTATTTGGCTCCCTCTAGTGAGAGGTAGAGATTGTGTTGGAACCCTCAAGTGTGAGGTGATTATTGTTTGTGTGGCTAAGTGCCTATCCCTCTAAGTGTAGAGGTGATTTGTTTGTGCCTTGCCTCTAGTGAGAGGTTGTATTGGTTGAGAGAGGAGTTGTGTACTACCAATTGTATTTGCCCCAAATCCTCAGTTGAGGTTCCCTGTGTGGGAAGTCTTGTGTGGACGAGTTAGTGAAAATCCTTCTGTGTGAAGGCGGGGACGTAAAACTGTGTGCTCGAACCTCGAAACATATCTTGGTGTTTGCGTTTGATCCACTTTCTCTAACTCTCTCTTACATTGTGCATTGATTCATATTGTCATATCAATACATGCTTGTTGTTTGTTTGTGTGTGCCCATACTTGTGTTTAACCAAAGAGTTTTACATAGCACCTCAACTCTTATTTAGAGGAATTCAGAGGAGTTAGTTTAGAGCCCTTCACCGGGAATTCGGCTACACTCTTTGGTTACACTAAGTGTGTTGCAATTAAGTTTTTAATTCCGCATTATTGATCATTAGATTAGCCATACACCTATTCACCCCCCATCTAGGTGTACTTTTTACTTCACCTCTACGTGAAGTTCTAATCAACTTCTCGAGAGCCAAATAGCTTCATATGGGTTGCCTCACCAAATGGCTGCACCTTTACGGCTGCCTATGTACCTTAACTAAGAGATCAAGCCAGCCGTAGTTCATTTAATGAGCTCCATCAAGCTCAAGTACCTGTGACTGAATCTTCAGCAATAAACCTATCTGGCTGAGTCATATGAACCTTCTCACTACCATCATGGAGAACAACGGCCTTCAACTTGAGCTTGGTGCTGTCACAAGCTTGAGATTCATGCTTCTTCACCCACGTGCGTAGTTTTAACTTGGTTCCAATGGCTGCAAACAATTCAACATTCTCAGCAATATCTTCAACCTGTTTAGTATCAATCCTGGCTACATGATCTCCACCCTATGTCACATCCAGTTGTATGACCCGGGAAAGAGGGAGACAGTGAATTGCTGTAAAAGTTTTCCTTGAATCAAATGAAAAGGATTACAACAGAAACTGTTCCTTCCAGTTACAAGGGAGGGAGAATATTGAATCTTGATTCCCCCTTTGTTTAAGGCTGGGTTTCTTCGTGTGGCGGTGGAGAGTGAATCTTGTTCTCCGTTGACCAGATGACCGTCCTTCAGGATCTCCTCTTCGGCCGGTAGAAAGAGAGTGACACAGCTCTGTCTACCAAAACTCTAAAAGAGAAGGTAGGCGAAAGCTAGCTTTTACGCAGCGAACTTGCTGAAGAGTTGATCTGCTTCTTCTCTCTCTTCGTCCGATTGATTCTCTCTCTGATCTCCTCCTTCTGATTGCCGATTGCCGATTTCCGATTGCCCCGACCTTATAGTAAACGAGGCTATTTATAGAGGTCCTAGGGGTGAACGTGCCCTCTACAAACGCTCCATAATGAGGGCCAACTTCCCCGCTACATGGGCGGTAACTAACCCACGTGCCTGCTAAAGACACGCCACGATGGGGGCTGATTTCCCTTACGTGTGGGGCAGTGATTGGTCCCTTAACCAAGGCGGTTATAACTGAGACGCGGGTTTTAGACCTTTGCGCCTTGAGGCTGAGACGCGGGTGTCAGGCCGACGCGCCTTGATGCTGAGACGCAGGTGTCGAGCCGCGCCTTGATGCTGAGACGCGGGTGTCGCGCCAACGCGCCTTGATGCTGAGACGCGCGTGTCGAGCCAACGCGCCTTGATGCTGAGACGCGGGTAATAGTCCCTCGCGTCTTGATGCTGAGACGCGGGTGATAGTCAACGCGCCTTGATGCTGAGACGCGGGTGACGAGCCAACGCGCCTTGATGCTGAGACGCGGGTGATAGTCCCTCGCGTCTAGAGTTTGAAACTTTGCTTTTCAATGGCTTGTCCTCCAGTAACTTTTGGACAGCCTACAGAACCCCCTCCAAAGTTTTTGATATTCCGCAGTTAACTGGGACGGATTTCGAAATACTTTAGATTTTAGCCATATTTGCTTTCATGACTGGACTGTTAGTGCTCCGGGTTTGATTTTATCTGGAGTTGGTCTTCGTGAGTGTACTGTTTGAACTCTTTGAAGCCACCAGAGTTGATCATGTTGAGTGTCTAGATGCACAGTCTAAACCTCCCCGATTGCTTTTAGTCTGTCACGGGTGTGCTTTAAGCCAGGAGTGGTTGGTCGTCTGCTTGCGCAGGTTCTTTTCGAAAAGCCGAGATGGTACTGCTTTAAGGACGTGATTTCTGTAGGGTGCGTCCTTTGGCAATGGAAACGCGCCCGATCTTCCATGAGGCAGACGCGATGTTGGGCCCGCTGGGTTAGACGCGGACTTCGTAGAGAGACGCGACCTTCTGAATGCATTTATGGAGATGCTGACGGGGCATGTCCATCGAAGAGGTGCGTCCCTTAGGTGCGAATCTGTGCCGTGTGATGATTACGCCGCCAGCTGGCCTGAGGAACCGGCAGGATTTCACCTTTTGGCGCGCGGACTTCTCGGTTCATTAACTGAACCGCGCCACGTGTCAAATGACGACTCACTGCGGAGTCGTGACGCATGATCTTCGCGATGATTTGTTCCACGCGTCATGCGATGATTCGCTGCAGCTTTTATCGGGTCACACGCCGCGTATCTTTGCGAATCCTTGTGCCTATAAAAGGCAACAGTCAGAGAGACCTCTTTTCTTCTCTGAACGCACTTGCTCAAGAGAGTTCTCTTCTTCCTCTGTTGAACTGTTCATCTCCATTACTGGACTTTTGAACTATTCATCTCCTTTTACTGGAATTAAAGATGGCACCCAAGACCAAGCCAACCGCCTCTTCTTCACGGGCGACTGCCGCCGAGGTCCAGAGGGGCGCTTCCTCTGCGCAGGATGTCACTTTCCCAGGTATAATGCCTTTTAGGCGTGGATTTTTGCCATTAACGGGAGCTCATAGAACCCTAAGAATCCTTAACACAAAATATAACTCGTGTTTGATTCTCAGACGCGGTCTCAGACGCAGTCTTTGAGTTGATAACCGAGACGCGGGTTTGGACCCTCGCGCCTTGGGTCCTGCATTTCGGATTCTTCACTTAGAATTTTTCTAATTGTGAAGGGTTCAGACGCGGACTTGGTTTGCAGAACGCGGATTTGATCCTTGCGTTCTGTTCCATCAGCTGCCGATTTTAATGAATCTGGCACCTGAGTCCAAGCAATTAGAAATCTGGGGGTGTGAAAGGAAGGGAGTTACCCTCCTTAACTTCTGGCGGTTGTGGTGATGGAAGGGTTAGGTGGATAACTCCCTTCTTTTCGCACCCCAGAAGCGACATCAAGGACATTCCATGACCTTCTGGTGGTGGATACGTGGATCCTGCAGGTCTGGACGCGGGTTTGATAATTCCTGCGTCTAGTATTTCTTCTGCGTTTGGACGCGGTTTCGCAGGTCTGGACGCGGATTTGATAATTCCTGCGTCCAGTATCTCTTCTACGTATGGGTTATGAACACTTAGCATTTAAGTATCTAACTAAGTGTCCTTTTCTTTTGCAGTGCCCCATCCTTCTGCCTCACTCGCCAAGACGCGCCACTTTGGACATGTAGGTGGTGCTGACCGGGACTTGACCTTTGTGCTACGAAGGACTGTCCCTGTAACTGCTGACCAGTCGCAGGATAGCAGGGAGAGGCTCTCTAATGTTGACATGAGAACTCTTCGGGTACTTATGACCGATGCAGCATTCACAACGGATGCTCACGTCAAGCTGGAGAAGCCTGCTTCTTCTTCGGAGATCGTATCAACGATGGCAGCTATCGTGTGTATGACGAACTTATAAATGGCTCCGTCAGATAAAGGGTGGAAGGTTCTTTCTTCCGGACATGGAGAGGATGTTCCCGCTGTCCTACTTCCAGCACATGTCCGTCCCTCAGAAGATGGAATGGGACATTTCTCGATATGTCCCTGAGATTACTCTCGGTGATTTGGGTTCCCATAAAGTACACCGTCATGATAGCCATGACAGGTCGGTTCTCGGTCTTTTCCCTGGGTCGCGCAAGTCTGAGGTTTCGGTTGGAGAGATACCACAACTTGGCACTACCTTCCTCAACTCGTTCATGGAAGCGGAGGGTGATTATCCGGTCGGTTTCCGTCCGCCCGGGTGGGTCCATTCCACGGAGAACTACTGGTGGGGCAGGATGGTGGGTTTCATCCTCACCGATCTTGGGATCTGCTAAAGCGTGTGGGACTGTACCCGGCGGTCAGGGCCGTACAGTGGGGTGTCCCACCAGGCTTTCATAACTTTTTCGGGATCCTGGAGCGCTACAATCCTCTGACGGGGACATTCTTTACCCCAGTCGGAGAGATGGGCCTTGCACTGCACGAGCTACATGAGGTCTCGGGGCTGGCAACAGGGGACATTCCCTATGAGGAATATGTCCCGACCACTGAGGAGCTCCACCTCTTGAAGAGAGTTTCCTCAGGTGTACGAGACTTACTGGGAAGTGATGTGTCACTTCCACATTTGCGGTCAGATAACTCCTGGAGGGCGCAGGGAGTCAAGCAACTGTCTTGGGGCCAGTTACTTATTCAACGATGTCAATCATAAAGACAATCCGATAACCCGACTGGCTCCTAGTTCCGACAGGGAGATTGAAGACAGGATCGACAAGGCTTCTGAAGGCTTCTACACCACGGTTTCGAACGAGGACGGTTTCGATCCTGACCTGGCTTTTGAAAGCTTCCACCATCAATCCCGGACCCCTATCTCCGATAGGGCACTGTTGGCAGGCTTCTTGATGCTGTGGCTGAAGCGTTGTGTGGTGCCCACGCTGCCACATGAAGCTATCGTTGCTGACGTGGTGTACCCGGCGGTGCTCCTGGCTCATGGCAACCCTATAGCCCTTCTCCCGGCCGTGGCGGCTGGCATTCAGAGCGGGTTGCGGGAGCTAACCAAGAGTTTCTGCGAGGCGCCGAAAACTGTTAACTCCAACGATAAGCCGTACGTTAACTCAGAGGGAAATCCGACGGTGGCGCCCCAACCCTCGGATCGAGCTGCCTTATACGTACCTCATGGCTTGGTACGTGATGCACTGCCCTTCTCTGATGACGGCGGTGCGTTGGAGGGAGAGTTCTGTCCCTTTTGTACAGCGGTTGGAGGATTCGAGCTGGTGTGATCTTTATATATATTACGTCCGAAAGCGACTTTCAGATCCTGCGAATTACCCAGCTCAATCGCTGCTTTCCCGAGATCTCTGGTGCATCTTTCGGGAATCTATTTACTGATTCTGTTGGCCCAGATGGCTTCACGAGGTTGTCCGCGGGAGTCTTTTGGTGGTTGATCAATATTCGGCCCGGATATGTGCTTTTCCGGCAAGGGACTTAATGCACCATCGAGCCGTACATGCCGAATCGTTTCGCTCGACAGTTCGGCTACGATCAACTGTACTCGGGAATCCCAATGCTCGACTTGCCTTCGAAGGGAACTTGTTCGAAGGTGCTCGGGCTTGGTACTACAGTGTGGCTGGAGGGACGGGAGCAACTTTCCGTCTACCTATCGAGGGGTCCAAGTGCCGTATGAGCTTCAGCTTCTGCACTTGGTATTTTCAAGCCATCCAGACATCAGACTTTGTTCCAGCGTCTTCATGTATTGAGAGCATCAATGCAAATCTCGAGGCAAGGTCAGAGTCTGGTAAACACTCGAAACTCACCGACCAGTACCTGAAGGCCCAGAAGGAGGTCGGGAGAAGATCGGGAAGGGAGCCACGAGCAATAAGGGCGGAGCCGCGGCCAACAAGGGAGGAGCCGCAAGCAGCAAGGGCGGAGCCACGAGCGACAAGACTCGACAGGTGGTAAGCAAGCGTCGTCAGCGCTCTGCTTCAACTGCTGAACCTGCTCCCAAGAAGGTTCGGAGGGACTTGACAACCGAAGTCTCCCGACCCGAAGACATCCCTGCCGTCGTTGAGGTACCGAGGGAAGAAGATATAGCTGAAGAGGATGTTCCTTTAGTCCGTGCCCCTAGGTCGAGCAGCAAAGACCGTAGGTCTACGGAGGAAGGGAGCTCGTTGACAGAGCCACCTCCGATGACGAGGATGAGCAGCTAGAGGCGACATCATGAGTGGAGGAGATGTCGATATTCCGGGGATTTCAGTTCAACCCGGATTTTTACCTGCTCATGAAGGGAGAGATGAGGCACAGCAACCTGGGTCACCTTGTGTCTTCATTTCCA
>JAVJIF010010924.1:0-208268 GCA_038442645.1 Agave tequilana | reverse complement strand
CTTAAAAAGCCTCGGTCGTCTGGACAGTAAACCGGACAGAGAGTCTGCTCTCTATTTCTAGTCTCGGTTAACCGGCGGTCGATCGGCCAGAGAGCTGTTGCTCTCTGGTTCTGGGCACGGTCGACTAGGCGATCGATCGCTAGGCTCAATGGTCAAATTTTGACCGTTGGCCGGTCGACCGGAAGGGCAAACTGGCCCATTTCAGCTGCCAATGGGCAGATTTTCAAATGGGTTATAAATACCTCATTTAAGTTGATTTTTTAAGAAGAATTTTAAGAGCAGAATTTTCATCTTCTCATGTTTTAACACTAGTTTTCAAAAGAGTTTTCAAGCCTAAAGATTTCATCTTTATTTTGTTTTAAAGGGTTGGAAAATTTAAAGAAAAAGAAAGTCTTTGGGATTATTTTTTATCTTCATTTTATATCCATTCTAGAAGTTTTCCAAGAGCTTTTCTTTGTGATTTTGATTTTCAAACTCTTTATTTCTCCAACTTGAGCTTATCATTCCATCCTATCTATTAAGATCTTTGTTTTAGTGAGAAAATTGGTTTGTGGTTGAAAGAGACCACCAAGTTACAACCTTCCATTGATTGTGATATCCCTCTAGTGAGAGGTGATTGAGTTTGAATCCCTCAAGTGTGAGGTGATAGTGGAAGTGGTATTTAGCTCCCTCTAGTGAGAGGTGGCGATTGTGTTGAAATCCCTCAAGTGTGAGGTGATTGATGTTGTTGTTTGGCTAAGTGCCTATCCCTCTAAGTGTAGAGGTGATTTATTTGTGCCTTGCCTCTATGTGAGAGGTTGTATTGGTTAAGAGAGGAGTTGTGTACTCCAATTGTATTTGCCTCAAAACCTCAGTGGAGGTTCCCTGTGTGGGTCCTGTGTTGAACGAGTTAGTGGAAATCCTTCTGTGTGAAGGTGGGGACGTAAAGTTGTGTGCTCGAACCTCTAAACATATCTCGGTGTTTGCGTTTGATCCACTCTCTCTCTTACATTGTGCATTGATTCATACTGTCATATCATATACATGCTCGTGTTGTTTGTGCGTACCCATACTTGTGTTTAACCAAGAGAGTTTTACATAGCACCTCAACTCCTATTTAGAGGAATTCAGAGGAGTTAGTCCAGATCCCTTCACTGGGAATTCGGCTACACTCATTGGTTACACTAAGTGTGTTGCATTAAGTTTTTATTTCCGCATTATTGATCATTAGATTAGCCATACACCTATTCACCCCCTCTAGGTGTATTTTCAATTGGTATCAGAACCTACGCTCCTGATATTAGGTTAATAGCCTAGAAGTGTGATCTTGATTGCTACTATCATTTGCATTTGCACACATATAATATGCTCTCATGGATTGCTCTCCCATGTTTGATATCTCTAAAATTGACACATGGAAGGTTTTGATGAGTTGGCATTTAAAAGCCATAGGTTATAAAGTTTACCTTGCCATTACCAAGGAATCCTACCTTAGTGATAGCAAGCATATAGAGGCCAGTGCACTAGACCTAGAGGCACTTAGAAAATCACTTAGCAAAGAATATTTAAATATGGCTTCTCATTGTGTCTCTGCCCTTGCAGTGTGGAACATCTTGACCTCTCCAAAGCTTTAATTGCTAATCCAAATGGAGAAGGATTCTAGTGGAGAAGAGTCCGACCAACGTTACTTCATGGTCCAAGGAATGACTACCTTAAGGTACATTCGGACACTCAACTAGATAATGCTAGTTCTTCTTGTGATGAATATTTGATGCCGATGCATTGAATGAAGAATTATCTATTGTTTGTGAGAACCTCCTTGAAAAATATAAGGCTTTGAAAAGAAAAGTTTTAGACTTAACAAAGAAAACAAAGATTTGTGTTCAAAACTAGATTTGATTTTGCAAGAGAAAGTGCAGATTTTTAATGAAAGGGATTCATTGAAATCCAAACTGACCTTGCTCTAAAAGAAAATGAAATTTTAAAAAATAAAAATGATTGTGAAAATGTTTTGAAGAAAAATGAGACTTTACTTTAAAACTTGATTTTATTTTAAAAGAAAATGATTCTTTGAAAAACAAAATTATTTCTATTCAAAAGAATTAGATTTGGATTCTAAGAAAAATATTTCTTTGAAAAATGACTTTGATTCTCATGTTTGTCATGCTAGTGTAGCTTCATCATCTAGCATACCTATTGCATGCACCTCTTATATATTTGACAATGATATATCTATGCTTAAAGAGTGTGTTAATTGTTTGGGCTTCACTTTGAGCCATTGTGGCATGAACCATACACGTTTGGAATCTATGTTTCGAAAAAACAAGTTCCTTCTATGCATGCACACAAATCACGGCATATACATGCTTCCCACGTTCACACCATAACACTTTGCATGCTCATGTGTACACTTATACACATTGTGGACGTAAGGGCCACCTTGCTAAATTTTGTTATGATAGGATACATGATTCTAATTTAGCAAATAAATTTGTTTGGGTTAGGAAAGAAGCTAACCCCCATGGATCTAAAAGAGTATGGGTACGAAAGACCACTCCAATTTTATTTGATGTAGGTGTGGGCTCTCACATGACGTGAGAGTGATGGTGCCTCGAGGTGGATGCGTTCCGAGCTTAATGTGACTATTTGGACGCATCACTTTTAAGGGGAGTTTGGTGGGAGGACCACCATGGTTTGGAGATATAGAGATGTGTCCTATTAGTTTTGGTAACGATCTCTTACTCTTCATTTATATTTACATGCTTTTCATATTGTTGATTTTTAGCATGTCTTGTTTCATGATTAGTATGTTAAATGTCATGATTATTAGACTTGTGATATGCATGACTAGTATTTAAGATCACCCAGGTTTAATATGGATTTATACTTTTGTGTTTTCACATTTGTTTTAGCTATTGTGTATATCATAGATCTAATATATGTTCATTTACTATAATGATCATATAAGTTTTGTTTTGATTTCTATGCTTAATGTTTTGATTACATGTTTCGATGTTAGTTTTCATTAAAACTTGGATATATACTTGTACAACTAGTGAGCCACAAATAGATTTTTATATGTTTGTACTTAAATGCTCATTTGTACCCATTAGATGTACTAGTATAGCCTATTTTTGATAATTCATGCATTTTGACTTGTATTCTCTATTTTTGTGCATGTTTTTCATATTTATATTTAAAATTCATGTATATGTCTATTTTGTCCAAACTAATAGTTATACATATACATCCTTAAGCCACTTGCCTTCATGCATATACTTTTGTGGACTCGTTCATGTTTAGATATGTATGTATACTCTAGTTTGTACAAAACATACATATGCCTTGAAGATTAAATTATTTTGATGAAAATTAGAGTTTCTTGTGTTTCATGTTTTAAGGAATTTTATATTGAACCTGATTGCTTATTTTCATGATGATATGTTTCACATAACTCTTATCCACTCACTTTACTTAATGTTTTCTCATGATTTTGTTTTCATGAGTATGATATGTGCCTTATAGATTTTAAGTGTTGATTATCGTGTAACTTATATGTTTTTTATAAAATATATTCTTTTTTTATTCCTTATTTGAAGGATTTCGTACTAGTTTACAAGTTTATCATTAAACTAGTTACGGTATTCTGCATATGATAGAGTTTTCAAACGTGTTATATTATTTTCAAACTTATTTTTGAAAACCCTACCCTTCAAAGGGCGGTTGATTGGGCGACCATGCCTTGTATGCTCATATTGAAAATCTATTTAAAACATGTGCATGAAATGGGCGGTAGGAAGTATGAGTTATACACTTGATCTTATTTTGTTTTCAATTGATATCATTGTATCTTTTCAATTGGTATCACTATTGACATTCTTTTATATACTCATATATGTTCTTATATATGTATGCTTAAACTTCAAATAGTATCAATTTAGATTGGTATTTAATTTTTCATACATATATATGTTTTATTTGTGCTTACTATATCTCTATATCTTTGAGCACAAATTTTGGTTATGCCAAGCTTGATTTCTTAAGTGACTATTATATTTCAATTGATTATTTTTTAATTGGTATCTTATATAAGCTTATGCATCATTTGTTTTGGTATTTCATAAGGGGGAGAAAATTCATATTTCACCTTTCAATTAGTTTTGTTTACATTTGGTATTTTACTCCCACACATTATGTTGAAATGATTAAATAATTTGGTATCATACGCTCCTAATGAAAATCATTTTCAATTGGTATATGTTTCATTATTTTCAATTGGTATATGTTTCATTTTCAATATCAGTATCAAACATATTAATTGATATTATTCTCTATTTGGTATCTCTATTGCAAAATGAGTTTAGTGTTTAACCAAAAAGATGGTTTATGTTTTTCATTTGTATCAAAAGTGTAAAATATTTCAATTGGTACTAATTTTTATAATTGGTATCAAGATTACCTTTATGTTTATATCTTTCAATTGATATCAAAATTTTTGTTGGTTTCTTCAAAATATTTTGTTTATTTTCAATTGGTATCATCATTTGGTATCATGATGTTTCTATGTATACCTTTGCACTAAATTGATATATTTTTTTCAATTGGTATCGTAATGTTTTAATTTAATTTCACCCCTTGTTGATTTTGTTTCTGACAAAAAGGGGGAGAACATTGTTTTATTGTTTACTTTAACCCTTTGTTGATGATTGACAAAAAGGGGGAGAAGTATTTTAGTATATATGTATGTTTAGTATATATGCATGTTTATTTAAGTTTATAATAAAAATATTTGTTTTATGTTTTGTTGATATTGGTATCAAAAGTATGGATATTAGTATCAAGAACATATTTTGTTGTTTTATTTTGTTGGCATCAAGAGCGTTTATTGAATTTTTTTATTGATATCAAGAGCTATTATTTAAGAACATGTTTATTTTAAGTTTATATTTTCAATTGGTATTTAAGAACATATTTATTTTAAAATTTGGTATCAAAAGCTTGTTTACTTTTATAGCATTCATTGCATATCTTATTGTTATTGCTATGCATGAGTTAAGGGGGAGCTTCTTTGAAGCTTAACTTTAATCCATGCATATATAACTCCATGAGTTTTGTCATCATCAAAAAGGGGGAGATTGTTGGCCCAGAGGCCTTCCACTCTAGTTTTGATGATGACTAACTCATGTAGTTATAGTTTACTAATAATCTGTGATATTTAGTTTCAGATACTTAATCAAGATATTAGTAGGTGATTAGCTTCAACAAACGTGTTTTGGAGCTTTCACATGGTGATTCAAGAGCTCGAGCGTCAAGTTCATATCTAGCACTCGGTTGGAGTCAAGCTCGTTGGACCGCATTTGGATCGAGTCGATTTGGAGACGACGTTCGACAAGAAGGCTTCGGTTTGTTTAGTTAAGATTTAGTTTAGATCCATTGTAAAGATTAGATAGTGTGATATGCTCAAGTTCACAACACACACATGTTTCATGTTTTGGTTTGGTTTTTGGTTTAACCGATCTTAGTTTTCATGAATAGATAGAATCAAAATAAGTTACATGGTTTAATGTATATTAGATTGATCTTATACATCTATGCTTTATATACTTAAAAAAACTTATTTTGATAGTCTACTTCATGAGTTTGGAGTTTTGTATTTAGACAAAACTTTTTTGGATTTAATGTCAAAAACATAAATATAATATCTTTCATGTATATTGGATTCTATCCATATACTATGCTTCAAAGTTATTTAAATATCATGTTTTGTATTTACATGAGTTTGAAAAAATCAGATTTCCATTTCAAAAATTCTAGTTTGAAAAATACAGAATTTGGTTTAAGGCAAATTTTCCAAATCATAAAAATGGTTCAAAATGTTTTTAACATGTTTTGATTTTTACTCAACATGTTTGTATTTCAAAGATATAACATGAACTGATTTTGTAGAATTTATATGGTTTTATGGGATTTTCTAAAAGATAAAACCAAGGTTTTTAAGTCCCATATTTGTCTGGCTGGCTAGCTGCCGGTCGACCGTAGCACAGTGAGCAGTCGATTGGGCCGACGACCAACATGCACAGGCATGCACACAGCCTAGCTGGGGAGGTTGGTCGACCGGGTCGGTCGACCGCCAGAGAGCTCTGCTCTCTAGAAAAGCTTCCGATCGACCAGGCAGAGGACCGGACAGAGAGTCTGCTCTCTGTTTCCAGCCTCGGTCTATACGGGCGGTCGACCGGCCAGAGAGCCGTGCTCTATGGTTCTGGGACGGTCGAAAGACGTGGTCGACCGCTGGGCTCAACGGTCAAATTTTTGACCGTTGGTCGGTCAACCGGAAGGGCAAACTATCCTTTTTTAGTTGCCAACGGGCAGATTTTCAAATGGTTATAAGTACCCCATTTGAGTTAGTTTTTTAAGAAGAATATTAAGAGTAAAATTTCCATCTTCTCAAGTATTTAACACTAGTTTTTAAAAGAGTTTTCAAGCCTAAAGATTTCATCTTTATTTGTTTTAAAGGGTTGAAAAATTCAAAGTAAAAGAAAGTCTTTGGGATTGTTTTTATCTTCATTTTATATCCGTTCTAGAAGTTTTTCCCAAGAGTTTTTCTTTGTAATTTTGATTTCCAAACTCTTTATTTCTCACACTTAAAGTTATCATTCTATCCTATTGAAAGATAGGGGGTGAATAGGTGACTAGCTAATCTAATGTTTAATTAATGTGGAATTAAAACTATTTATACAAACTAAAACTTTTTAAGCTAAATACTAAGTATAACACAAGAGTGTAGTGGTCGGGAAAAAATCGTGCACAAAAAGTGTATGTTTTGAAATGAAGATTTAAAGTGTGTGTGCTTTGACTTTCTCGATACTTCCGTTATAGCATAGAGGCTAAAACGAGTCAAATCCACAAGAATGGGAGGCGAGAGAAGCTTGTACCGGTTGATTCACGTGTTTGTTAAAAAGTTCTTTAAAGTTTTAAAGAATCAAAAGAAAAGAAAAGAAAGAATGGAAAGAGAAGTGTACGGTGAAAACAAAGAAGTGGGAAACATAGAAAAGAATGATTTTTGTTGTTTTGTTTATATCTAAAATAAAGTGAAAGAAAAAGAAAACCCATGGCTACTAATTACTAATGACTCCACCAACATGCTAACCTCTTAGAGATAGTTGCCTCACATGTATCATTGGCCATCACTAGTCCTTGGTTCAAGAGCTATTCAAAGCATGACCCATATGTAACTCATCACAACCCAACTCTACAAAACAAGTTCAAGGTACACTTAAACCATCAAAACTAAAAGTAGGTATGGAGTAAAGTAATGTAGCTTGTTAGTGGTAAGGAAGTTAGATTTAGATCCATCATCATGAGCCATCAATGGCTCTTGCAAGAGCAAGGCCAAATAGAGGCTAATAGATTCATGTGGATTATCATAAAAGAAGTTAGATAGTTGTTGGTTAGTAGTTAGTGCCATGAGAGAAAAGATTAGCTACACATGTAAAAGAGATTAGAGAGAAGAAAACATAGAGAGGTAAAGAGAGCACTTTTCATAGATTGTCACCTTCTATTACAAGCACTCTTGCATTCTAAGCATGAACCACTCTCTCTCTCCCTATTACAAGATCTACAAATAAAAAATACAAAGAGGAAGAATAAGAACTAACCTAACCTAAACTAAACCACAATATGGAAAATGGAAACTACCCTAAAAACTCTGCATATCCCTCACTCTGGAAAACCCCAAGGGTATTTTTAGACATCAGGGGAATGGGGGGGACAGACCCTGGCCCAAAGCGGCGCGCCCTCCGCGGCCCCTTGGTGGCCGTGCACACGGCGCCTCGAGTCGCGCCAGTCCAGTCTGTCTCCTGTCAGTTTTGTTGCCTGGTTTCTGGTTTTGCACCCTAGTTTTGCCGAATCAGCTCCTCTAGGTCAATGGCTATGATAATAGGCTTTTAATCACCATTAAATGGTGATTTAGATCTCTTCTTCATTTGCACACCATGAACCTAGGATCAAGCAAGTAAGGTATTATTACCAGAATTTATTATCAAATAATGTGAGAATGTGATGAAAATTATGCAAAATTAGAGACTAATCACACCCCCACACTTATCTTTTGCTCGTCCCAAGTAAAACAAAAAAAAACCTAAAGAAATTATTTCACCACTTTCGCAGGTGACGCGATTGCACTGAGCATGTGCAACAAGCCGTTAAACCTCTAGGTTTCCCCTAGAGGAGGAGTTTTGTCTCCTGAGGATTTTCAGCGGATTACACCCACAAAATCTATAAAGAAAGAAATCAAATGTTAGGTTTTTTAAAATGCATTTTGAAATAGAGAAAAGTGTTGAAGTATTTTGTGAAAATATAAGTGATCCAAGGTCAGAGGTTAATCAGAAATTTTTCTTTCTTAAAACTAAGTCAAAATGCAAAAATTCTTGTTATAAATTAAATGTAAGAATTTAAAATTGAATTGACTCTTTGATCTTTCATAAAATTCTTAGAAAAATATGCACTTTGTGAATAGTGAAGGTTTTTGGGATATCGACTCTAACTTCATGCCATTTATTTAATATATATTATTATTTTTTATTTATTTTCTTTTTTTCTTCCCTTAGTTTTCTTAGGCTTTCTTATTTACCCGGGTAGTGAGCCTTTAGCTGGTGACTCCCAAACCAGATGGTCTTAGGGCACCAGATGAGAAAACATCCCGCGGACTTAAAGACTCGAGTAAATAAGGCCACAAAACTAAAGGGGATTATTTTGTTTTTGTCCACCGTTTTAGGCATGAATAATTATGCTTCCTGAGGCATAATTACCCAACTTCAAGAAGTGATTTTTATTTACATAAATTTTTTTAATATATTTTTTATGCATTTTCAGTCTTTGTTTCAATCCCAAAAATTGTGTAAGTGTGGAGTGCATAAATCTAAGGCAAAAAATTCAAGATCAAATTATCTTTTCAATCTTACTTCTTATCCTATAATTTAGACAAGATCTATTATTTTGACTCAGTTTAAAATTTCATAATTTGAGGTCTTCCTAATTCCTAAGATAATCTTAATTTTCTTAAAAATAAATCAAAAAACTATTTCTCTTATTTCAAAAAGTTTTGTAAAAGAAAAGAAAATTTTTATATAAAAGTTTTTTTTAATTATTTGAAAAGAAGTGTAAAAGAAAGAAAATATAAAACTAACTATGTTAGTAAACCCTCCCCCCACTTATCTCATGCATGGTCCTTAATGCATCGTGAATGTGTAAATACATGAAACAAATGGAGAGGGAAGGAAGATTACCTCAAGGGGGAGGCTCCGGTGGTGGTCTGATTGGGCAAGCGTGCTACCCAATCAAATAGCGTGGATCGTCAGGCAGGACCCACCAATGACCTCTTTAATATGACCCAATAAAATGTTGATTGAATGAATGATCTTATTTAAAAAATTATCCCCATCTAATTTCCAATTTCAA
This sequence comes from Agave tequilana, assembly GCA_038442645.1. NCBI lineage: Eukaryota > Viridiplantae > Streptophyta > Magnoliopsida > Asparagales > Asparagaceae > Agave > Agave tequilana. Next base: position 198,833 of record JAVJIF010010924.1, on the reverse strand, counting down.
AAATAATTATTGAGTCATTTCTTCAACATTTTTGTCCAACAATGAAGTGTGATTTTGAGAGATGATTGATTTGGACTCAAATGGAACAGGAACAAAAACCGACACCAACTCGGGAAGTTCACTCAGGTCAAGTCGAGAGTCAACAATGAGAATCGAAGTTGGTTCAAAAACGGGGTCCAAACTAAAGAATTGATGTTCACACACTGTCCCATTAATGAAGTGTGATCATAAGGGATTGGTGATTTCATTTACAGTGTACTGGTACAAGATTCAATGTTGACTCTGGATAGAGAAAAAATCTGATAAAGATATCAGGGTCATTATTGAATCAAAAAGTGAAAAGGAAACGCCAACTTGAGGTTCAGGATCACTGTCAGGTTTAATTTCAATTTCAGGAAAGGGATAACTTACCAGAATGTCTAGGCGACTTTCATAACTTAGAGTGTGGCCAAGTTTAAATGTGTGTTCTGAAATTGAATCTAGATTCCCAAAATGACATGATTTTAGGTCCAATCAGTAGAGTTAGGGATATAAGGATCGGTCAAAGGTTGACAAGAAAGACTTTTCTCGCTCTCATTGATCAATTCGCTCATAAGTGAGTCTAACCTATGATAGGCCGAGTAATAGAATTTGGATTTGGGATCATGTCTTTCATACTCTTTGCAATTGGTTCTTTGTGAAAAGATGAGTACAGAAGTCGATTTGAAAATTGTGGTAAAATTTGAGTCATCGGTTTTTGTGGTTGTTGCTCGGACTCACGCAAGGCTTCCATACTCAAGTCCAGTATTGAAGTTTGTTCATTTTGAATTGTGAGACTGGAAAAGATGAGTAGGACTCTTAAAAATGTGGTTGAGATGATGAGTCTAAACATGTTTTGCATTCTTTCACAAAAGACTTCCAAACGCTTTTCTAGCTCAGATTCTTCTTCAATTGGATGCTCTAGAAAAGGAGTATGTAGAGTTTGAGAGGGGGAAGGATTGTGAATTAAACAAATTTTGCATTTGTTGTAGGGACTTGTATACTCCTTTCCAATGATGATTTTTCTTCAATTGGTGGTTCAGAAAAAGGAGTATATGAATCAAAATTGGGGAACGAATATTGTGAAAATTGTGGACAAGATGGTTGAAAATTTAACTCGGGGTAGCTGAATCCCCATGAACTCTGTGAAGAGTTGAAATTATTTTGAAAATTATGGTCATATGGTTAGGGATATGAGTCATATTGATTCGGATAATCCCAACCCGGCATATATGGGTTGGTTCATGTTGTACATTGCCGGGTCAGAGTTATCCGAGTCAAATGAGGTCGGGGTGAAATATGGATTCATATTATAATTGAAAGAATTGTGTTATTAAATTCAATTTCACAATTTACAAAAAAGAAAAACAAACAAATAAACAACAAAGAAAAAGAAAAAGAAAACAAGCCTATGCTAGGGTTGACTTAGACCTAGACGACTCCTAACTGGTTAGACTATCCACGGGGGTATATTGTCGGACGCTGATCACGAGTTAATCGGCCAGGTAGGGGCAAGATTAGCGGGAGGTATCCGTGCCGGAGCAACGGGCCTAATTATGCCAAACCACTTTTCTTCGAGGTTTCGCCTCTCAATCCCAACCTTAGACACCGATTTGACAAGAGTCAACTTCTAACAACTCCCCCTTAGGTCAATCTCCTAAATGAGTCCGAGATGTCCCTAGGGGCCAACGTCTAGCAAATTCTATTAAGGCTTGGGTTTGTGTGAGTGGGGAGGTGATTTTTGGGCTAAGGGAGGGTAATGACTTCCCCACCTTATGTTGTTTTGGGTTTTACCCTTAGTTAAATTTGTGCAAGTGTGCAATATAGATAAGATGAATACAAAAAAGTGAGTAAATCACTGAAATGTTTGTCCTAACTATATGCAATGCAATATGTACACCTCCTATAAGTATCACAACAAACACAAGAATAAAATAGAGTATATTGGAATGAAAATTGACACGTGCCTTGATGCAAATGTCTAAACCGTTATAAAGCATCCAATTTCTGTATTTACTTCTTAAAATATTTACATTGTACAATAAAAATTAGCAGCAGAGTATATGAATGTACAAGAAGTTACCCGACCACACTTGAGCAAGTGTGGACTTCTGCAATGCTAAAATTTAACCTGCACACCAAAAAATAAAGAAGAAAAGTTAACAAACTTGGGAAATTAAACCGTTCCCATCCCGGGCAACGGCGCCAAAATTTGGTCGGGAAAAAAACCGTGCACAAAAAGTGTATGTTTTGAAATGAAGATTTAACGTGTGTGTGCTTTTGGCTTCCTCGATACTTCCGTTATAGCATGAGGCTAAAACGAGTCGAATCTACAATGATGGGAGGCGATAGAAGCTTTACGGTTGATTCACGTGTTTGTTTAAAAGTTCTTTTGTTAAAAAGTTCTTTAAAGTTTTAAAGAATTAAAAGAAAAGAAAAGAAAGAATGGAAAGAGAAAGTGTACATTGAAAACAAAGAGGGGGAAACATAGAAAAGAATGATTTTGTTGTTTGTTTATATCTAAAATAAAGTGAAAAAAAGAAAACCCATGGCTACTAACTACTAATAACTCCACCAACATGCTAACCTCTTAGTGATAGTTGCCTCACATGTATCATTGGCCATCACTAGTCCTTGGTTCAAGAGTTATTCAAAGTATGACCCATATGTAACTCATCACAACCCAACTCTACAAAGCAAGTTCAAGCTACACTAAAACCATCAAAACTAAAAGTAAGCATGGAGTAAGTAATGCTAGCTTGTTAGTGGTTAGGAAGTTGGAATTAGATCCATCATCATGAGCCATCAATGGCTCTTGCAAGAGCAAGGCCAAGTAGAGGCTATTAGATTTATGTGGATTATCATAAAAGAAGTTAGAATAGTTGGTGGTTAGTAGTTAGTGCCATGAGAGAAAAGATTAGCTACACATGTAAAAGAGATTAGAGAGAAGAAAACATAGAGAGGTAAAGAGAGCACCTTTCATAGATTGTCTCTTTTATTACAAGCACTCTTGCATTCTAAGCATGAACCACTCTCCTCCCTATTACAAGATCTACAAAATGAAAAATATAAAGAGGAAGAAGAAGAACTAACCTAACCTAAACTAAACCCAATATGGAAATGGAAACTACCCTAAAAACTCTGCATATCCCTCACTCTGGAAAACCCCAAGGGTATTTATAGGCATCAGGGAAAACGGGGGCCAGGGGACAGACCCTGGCCCAAAGCGGCGCGCACGCCGCGGCCGTACAGCCGCGAAAACGTGGAAACGCAGCCCCTTGGTGGCCGTGCGCACGGCGCCTCGAGCCGCTATCAGTACAGTCTATCTCCTGTCAGTTCTGGTGCCTGGTTTCTAGTTTTGCACCCCTGGTTTTGCCGAATCAGCTCCTGTAGGTCAATGGCTATGATAATAGGCTTTTAATCACCAATTAAATGGTGATTTAGATCTTCTTCTTCATTTGCACACCATGAACCTAGGATCAAGCAAGTAAGGTATTATTAGCAGAATTTATTATCAAATAAATGTGAGAATGTGATGAAAATTATGCAATATTATAGACTAATCATGTAGCCGGAATTCCCGTGAAGGGCTCTAGACTAACTCCTCAAGATTCCCCTAGATAAAAGTTGAGGTGCCGCTTTAGCTCTCTTGGTTGAATACAAGTGTTAGCAAACAAACCCCAAGCATATATCAATTTGAGCATAAATATATATATCAAACATATGTAGATGAAAGCAATATAATCATGCAAGATATAAAGACAAGTAAGAGATAGAAAGAGCAATCGCAAACACGAGAGAATTGTTTCAAGGTTCAAGTACACTTGCTCTACGTCCCCGCCTTCAACACTTGAAGGATTTCCACTAAAATCGATCCCACCGGATCACTCGGTGCCGCAACACCTACAAGGAGTTCCCACTAGAACTCTTGGACTCTCTAGTCCCTCTCTTGTTCCCACAAGAACATCATACCACAGGCACGCAAGCTTGCCAAGTTCGCACCTCTACAATGAGCTCTCACTAGAACTCTAAACACCGCGAACTCACAAGTTCGCCTCCTCAAATCAATGATGAAGTATTTGGTGATCACAACACTTTGATCACCTAAAAACAATCTCACAACAACTCTCCTCTATGATATATATATCAATGGAAAGCTCAAGTGTTTGTGAGAAAAATAAGAATGGAAGTTGTGGTGGAAAACACAAGAAAATCACTTTTGAAAACTCTTAATAAACTCTCCTTTTGAATGGAAGTATTTAGCTCTTAAACAAGTGGAGAAAACCTATTAATAGAGTAGGAAAAACTGATGGAAAAACCCACATGAAATCTTATTTAAAACAATCCATGGGAGCCCACTTTTATAGGCTAGAAAAACTAGCCGTTGGGGCAAAATAGCTGTCGGTCGACCAACCAACTGTCAGATTTCTGACCCTTGAGCCAGCAGTCGACCGTGGCCTGGAAACAGAAAGCAGAGCTCTCTGTCGGTCGACCGGTGCTTTCTAGAGAGCAGAGCTCTCTGGACGGTCGACCGGGTCGGTCAAGCGACCCTCCAGCCAAACAAGGCGTACACGTTTGTGCACGTCGGTCGACCGTCCCCGTCGACCGGCAGAAGCCAGAAACAGGTATTATAGGGATTAAAAACTTGACTTTTTGACTTAAATAAAATCCCATAAAATCTCTAAAAAATCTACAAAAATAACTTCAGTATAATACTTTGATATACAAATATGTTTGAGTAAAAATCAAACCATGTTATAAACATTTTGAACTATTTTTGTAACTTAAAAACTTTGGCTGGAAACAAAATTTGTATTTTTTTCAAATTGATTTTTCCAAATTGAAAACCGATTTTTCCAAAACTCCTTCAAATATAAAAACAAGATATTCTAAACACTTTTAAATCATAGAGTGTATGGATATGATCCACTACTCATAAATGATGAAATATCTATGTTTTTTTTAATAAGCACTAAAAATGATTTTGGTTAAAGACATGTATACTTTGAATTCCAAAAATCAAACCGGTATTTTTCAAATGAAAATCCTTTAATAAAAACACAAATAAATCTTGAGTGTGTGCATATGTACTTGAGCAATCCACCAACTATTCTATCCTTTATATTTTATCTAAAAATAAAATTTTAACAAAAACACACCTAGACACAAGTCTCCTCTTGAAGTCTTCACTTGAAGTCTTCTTCTCCTTCTTGACTTGGTCTCAACTTTGATCCAAAGAGCTAGACTCCTCTTGAGTACTTGATGTGGTCTTGATGCATAGGCTCTTGAATCAAACCGTGTTAGCTCCAAAACTTGACTTTAAATCTTTTGTTGAAGCTAAACACCTACTAAGATCTTGATCAAAAATCTGAGACTAATTAAACACAAGATCATTAGTACTATAGCTACATGAGTTAATCATCATCAAAACTAGAGTGATGTGCCTTTGGGCCAACAATCTCCCCTTTTTGATGATGACAAAACTCAAGGAGTTATATATGTATGGATTAAAGTAAAGCTTCAAAGAAGCTCCCCCTTAACTCATGCATAACTGTAAACAAATATATATTCAATGAAGCACATGAAACTAAACAAATGTATGCATCAACTAGGAGAGAGAAACATGCATAAATCAAACATATTTTTCAAAAACCTTCTCCCCCTTTTTGTTTAAACTCTCAAAATTATTTTTCCCATTTTGTAAACAACACAAGATGCATAAACTCAAATATGTAAACAACACAAGATGCATAAACTCAATATATGCAAAAACTCAAATATGCATATATAAACTCAAAATCTTTGTTTCCTTTTTTGTCAATCATCAACAAAGGGGTTAAAGTAAACACAAAACAATGTACTCTCCTTTTTTGTCTGAAATAAAAATCAACAAAGGCGTGAAATTAAATCAATCAATAAAGAGATATATGCGATATACATTCATGAAGAGGAAGATGCTAAATTAACTTCCCTACATACATGCATTACATGAAGAAGGGATGACAAGCCCTAATGTATAAGAGGAGATGTGAAGCTCCCCCTACACACGTGTATCGCATAAAAAAGAGTTGTCAAGTTCCTCAATATAAGATACACTCAACATGAATTTATATGTAGAAGAGATGTTAAGCTTCCCTTGCATATAGGCAAGACAAATCAAAGCATTTTTAACACAAATTTTGAGATTTACTCATGGTAACAAAACACATTTTGAGATACCTTTGTAAATAATCAAAATTTTATGATTCTAATTGTAAATAAACAATACAAGTTTTGAATTCTTCTTAAATCAACAAATCAAGATATCACAAGATATAGATACCATATGAAATAGGGAATTTGTGATACCAATTGCAATTGAAAAATTGAAATCGAAACATTTTTATATTTTGATACCAATTTAAATTTACATCAAATTTTGATACCAATAGAAATACATGATAAATTTTGATACCAAGTAGGTAAAACATATTGATACGAAATGAAATTTAAACCCAATTGAAAATTGAAACATATTGATACCAATTGAAATATATAGATACCAATTGAAATAAATAGATACCAATTGAAGTTTATTGTACATTAAAATGCCAATTGAAAATAATGCATAAGCTTATAAAAAGTACCAATTGAGAATCAATTGAAATTAAGATTTAATTCAAGCTTAGCATAAACATACTTTGTGCTTTAAACATGTAATTATCTTGTAATTCAAGCACAAAAATATAGATATATATGTATGAAAAGAGAATACCAATAGAAATTGATATTATTTAAAATGAGAAGGCATACATATATAGAAAATAAAATATGAGTATATACAAAAAATATCAATTGTGATATCAATTGAAAATATGATGTGAAATAAGTATATAACTCATAATAACCACCCTTTTTCATGCACAAAATAAAAGATTTTCAATAAGGCATAGAAGACATGCTCGCCCATCCGTCCGCCCATTAAAGGGGTTGGAAGGGGTTTCAAAAATAGGAGGTTAAAAATATTTTAATTGTGAAAACACTACCAAATGAAGAATAAATAACTAGTTAAATTAATTTTTGAAAAACTAGTTAAAGATCCTTCAAAACATGAAATCAAATCATATGTCTATCATAAAACATACTAAATACATAAAGGTTGACACTCGAAATCTATAGGCTCAAAAATAATCATGAAACAAAGTCCTGAATAAATAATAAAGTGTGAGTGTACAAGAATCATGTAATTAGCATTTTCCATGAAGATAATCAATAAGGCTCAAAACAAATATCATTTAATCAAATAAGAGAAAAACATGAAAATTCATTTTTCATTTAAAAACAAACTTCTAGGTATTGTATATTTTTATCCAAAATTAATAATATGCATACATATCCTAAACATAAAAAGAGTCTATAATATAAATTGTATGAAGGCAAGTGACTCAATGGTATATGTGTATATTTATTAGTTTTGAATAAAGATTACATATACATGAAGCAAAACAAAAAAATAGGTAAAACAAGTATAAATGAGGGAATCATCTAAACTAGGCTATGCATGTGCATGTAATGAGTACAAATGAGCAATGAAATGCAACATATATGAATCAAATGTCGCTCACTACCTGTACACGTATATACACAAATTTTGACAAAAACTACATTTAAACAAGTGTTTACCACATGAAATACAAAGCATGATTATTTAAACATAAAACTAAAACATGCTAAAAATTCAACAAATGTAAAAACATGAAAAACTAAAATAAGAGTTTAGAGATAGTTACCAAATAAAAGAATTATACTCCAAATCTCTAAAATATGGTGGTTGTCCCACTAAACTTCCTTGATAGTAGTGCATCAATTGTGTGTCCATCAAGTCCATGTGCATCCACCATCAAGACACCATCCCTCTCACGTCATGTGAGAGCCCGCACCTACATCAAATACAAAAGGTGAGGATTTTGGTACCCATTTTCTTTTGGGTCCTCGGGGTTAGGATTGTAAGGAACCCAAACATTCTTATTAGCAAAATTTAAAGAATTAATTTTATCATAACAAAATCTTACTAAATGGCCTTTGCGGTCGCAATGTGTACATTTGTACACTCTACTATACACATGTGAATGAGTATAATCATGGCGTGCAAAATGTGCATAAGCATGTTGTGGGTGATGTGCATGAACATGGGAAGCTTGTTTCTTTTAGAACAAGGATTCCAATCTATTATGATTAAATGCACATTTGCTCAAAGTTGGGCTCAAACAATCTATTTTATTTTTCAAAAACTTAACTTCATTTTTAGTAGTAGCATGAAAAGCATGGTCAACAATCTTATTTTTTTAGAAACATTAACTTTTTCTTTTTCAACCATTTTCTTTTTAAAGAGTTATTTTCATTCAAAACAACTTCCTTTTGTTTTTCACCAAAACAATTTTATTTTTCAATGAAGTATTTCCTTCACAAAGATTATTTAATTTAGAAAGCAAGGAAATATTTTCATTTTTCAAACTTTCATTTTCATTTAACAAGGCATCAAATTTGTTTTTCATTTTCTTATTATCCTTTTTAAGCATGTCATATTTTTCTAGAAGTTGTTGACAAAAAGATGCAAGTTCATCAGATGGCATATAACATCCTCTTCTAGCTCTGATTCGGTAGTTACCTCAAGGGGGTTATCCCCTTGGACCATGTAGCACACGTTGGAAGCTTCACTTCCAACATCCGAGTCGCTCCCCGCATAGTATTATCTTGTTCGCCAAGGGAGATGATGGTGTTCAGACTACAAAAGCTGAGTCAAGATTAGCAACCCTACATAAATAATCATTATTTAGGGTAATCTTCAAAGCATGGATGGCTTTTGAGTTAGCCTCAATATACTTGCTATTATTAATATATGAATTTTTAATAGTAGCAAGATAAACATGAATGCCTAGGCCTTTGAGGTACATAGACATCTTAACCTTCTAAGTTTGGATGTTAAGAATGTCAAAAGTGGGAGGTGACATGAAATCCATGTGTGTGTAAATAATATTGTGATTAGCTATAAAATGAGAATTTTTAACTCAAGGTGGTTAGACCCAAATCAAGAGCACTTGGCTCTGATACCAATTGAAATCACCTAGAGGGGGTGAATAGGGGACTAGCTAATTTAATGTTCAATTAATACTGAATTTAAACTATTTATGCAAACTAAAACTTTTAAGCTAAACACTAAGTATAACACAAGAGTGTGGCCGGATTCCCCATGAAGGGCTCTGGACTAACTCCTCAAGATTCCTCTAGATAAGAGTTGAGGTGCCGCTTTGGCTCTCTTGGTTGAATACAAGTGTTAGCAAACAATCCCCAAGCATATATCAATTTGAGCACAAATATATATATCAAACATATGTAGATGAAAGCAATATAATCATGCACGATATAAAGACAAGTAAGAGATAGAGAGAGAGCAATCGCAAATACGAGAGAATTGTTTCGAGGTTCGAGCACACTTGCTCTACGTCCCCGCCTTCAACACTATGAAGAATTTTCACTAAAATCGATCCCACCGGATCACTCGGTACCGCAACACCTACAAGGAGTTCCCATTAGAACTCTTGGACTCTCTAGTCCCTCTCTTGTTCCCACAAGAACAACACACCGCAAACACGCAAGCTTGCTGAGGCCGCACCTCTACAATGAGCTCTCACTAGAACTTTAAACACTGCGAACTCGCAAGTTCGCCTCCTCAAATCAAAGATGAAGTCTTTGGTGATCACAATACTTTGATCACCTAAAAATAATCTCACAACAACTCTCCTATAGGATGGATATATCAATGGAAAGCTCAAGTATTTGTGAGAAAAACAAGAATGGAAGTTGTTGTAAAAAACACAAGAAAATCACTTTTGAAAACTCTTGATAAACTCTCCTTTTGAATGAAAGTATTTGTCTCTTAAACAAGTAGAGAAAACCTTTTAATAGAGTAGGAAAAATCGGTGCAAAAACCTACTTGAAATCTTGTTTAAAACAATCCATGGGAGCCCCATTTTATAGGCTAAGAAAAACTAGCCATTGGGGCAAAATAGCAGTCCAGACTGCTGTCGATCGACCGGCCAATGGTTAGATTTCTGACCGTTGAGCTAGCGGTCGACCGGCCCGGTCAACCATGGCCAAGAAACAGAGAGTAGAGCTCTCTGCCGGTCGACCGCCTGGTCGACCGGGGCTTTCCAAAGAGCATAGCTCTCTAGACGGTTGACCGGGTCGGTCGACCGGTCCTCCAGCCAAACAAGGCGTGCACGTTTATGCACGTCGATCGACCGACTCGGTCGACTGACTCTTGGCTCGGTTGACCGTCCCGATCGATCGGCAGAAGCCAGAAACAGGTATTACATGGATAAAAACTTGGCTTTTTTTACTTAAATAAAATCCCATAAAATCTATAAAAATCTACAAAATTAAGCTCAGTATAATACTTTGATATACAAACATGTTTGAGTAAAAATCAAACCATATTACAAATATTTTGAACTATTTTTGTGACTTAAAAATTTTGGCTTGAAACAAAATCTGTATTTTCCAAATTGATTTTTCCAAATTAAAAACCGATTTTTCCAAAACTCCTTCAAATATAAAAATAAGATATTTTAAACAATTTTAAATCATAGAGTGTATGAATATGATCCACTACTCATAAATGATGAAATATCTATGTTTTTGACAATAAACACTAAAAATGGTTTTGGTTAGAGACATGTATACTTTGAATTCCAAAAACTAAACCGGTATTTTCAAATGAAAATCCTTTAATGAAAACACAAATAAATCTCGAGTGTGCGTGTATATGTACTTGAGCAATCCAACAACTATTCTATCCTTTATATTTTATCTAAAAACAAAATCTTAATAAAAATAAATCTAGACACAAGTCTCCTCTTGAAGTCTTCACTTAAAGTCTTCTTCTTCTTCTTGACTTGGTCCAAACATTGATCCAAAAAGCTAGACTCCTCTTGAGTACTTAATGTGGTCCTGATGCATAGGCTCTTGAATCAAACTGTATTAGCTCCAAAACTTGACTTTAAATCCTTTGTTGAAGCTAAACACCTACTAAGATCTTGATCACAAATCTGAGACTAATTAAACACAAAATCATTAGTACTATAACTATATGAGTTAATCATCATCAAAACTAGAGTGATGGGCCTTTGGGCCAATACCTATCTATTAGGATCTTTGTTTTAGTAAGAAAATTGGTTTGTGGTTAAAAGAAACCACCAAGTTATAAACCTTCCATTGATTGTGATATCCCTCTAGTGAGAGGTGATTGAGTTGAATCTCTTAAGTGTGAGGTGATAGTGAAAGTGGTATTTGGATCCCTCTAGTGAGAGGTGGGGATTGTGTTGGAATCCCTCAAGTGTGAGGTGATTGATTGTTGTTGTTTGGCTAAGTGCTATCCCTCTAAGTGTAGAGGTGATTTATTTTGTGCCTTGCTTCTAGTGAGAGGTTGTATTGGTTGAGAGAGGAGTTGTATACTCCTAATTGTATTTGTCCCAAATTCTCAGTGGAGGTTCCCTGTGTGGAAAGTTCTGTATGGACGAGTTAGTGGAAATCCTTCTGTGTGAAGGCGGGAACGTAGAGCTGTGTACTCAAACCTCGAAACATATCTCAGGGTTTGCGTTTGATCCACTCTCTCTCTTACATTGTATATTGATTCATATTATCATATCATATACATGCTTCTGTTGTTTGTGTGTGCCCATACTTGTGTTTAACCAAGAGAGCTTTACATAGCACCTCAACTCTTATTTAGAGGAATTCAGAGGAGTTAATCCAGAGCCCTTCACTGGGAATTCGGCTACACTCATTGGTTACACTAAGTGTGTTGCATTAAGTTTTTAATTACGCATTATTGATCATTAGATAAGCCATATACCTATTCACCCCCCTCTAGTGTATTTTCAATATATATATATATATATATATATATATATAATATATATATATATCAAATCATTTATCACAAATTCTTATTTAATTGAAGGGGGAAGAACACTTACAAAATAGAATTATAGAAGGAAAAGAAAACACTCACAACACAATTAAATAAAATTAAATAAAGAAGTAAAACATTCACTTGAGCTAGATCCTGAGTCTAAAGCACTGAAATCACAAGGCCCCAATAAATCTACATAAATTATTTCAATATAAATTGTTAGATTTTTAAAAGATATTTACTAAGAAGTTATAGGGGATTTTAATCTTGATTCATTAGTTTGGAGTTGAGAATATGGTTCTTTGAGTTTACTAAATCTAACAGATTTAATTTAAACTAATTTTTAATTTTTGTTGAATTTTTAGTAGGCTTTAAACTATTAAAAATATTTAACGAGTCTAAATTTATCATTAAGGACAATGGCTTTAAAGTGGTTGATTTTAATTAATTTATGTTGATATTAGACTAAGAATTTTTTATATTTTTATCAATTTTTTGATATTTTTAATAAATTATTTTAATATACAAATTCACCTTTCTTTTTTCCTTTCTTTCTTCTTATTTTTTTCTTTCTCTTTTTTTTTTAAATGCTGCCCAGGCTCAGGCCCATGTCCAGGCTCGGGCTGGAACAGGCTAGGCCCAGGCCTGATCGGGATTTTTTTGTTTTTTTCTTTTTTTAACAGGGCCTTTGGGCCTTGCTGTGGCCCAGGCGGCCTGGCCCGAGCCTGGGCCGGCCAGGCGGGGGCCAGGCCAGGCCCAAGGCGAGTCTGGCCTGGCGCTGCATAGACTGTTGGGTCTGTGCAGTGCAGGTTTTGTTTTTTTTTTTTTTTGAAAACCTTTGTTAAAAGTTCTGAAAAAAAATATGTAAATCTAAATTATAAGTTGGTATACTTTCACGTGAATTTTAGTTGGATTTTAGATTGGGTTTTTGTTGTATAAAATATATATTCATGGAGATCATGATATAGACATGATTATTAATAAACAGTTTATATCATATTAATTATGGAAAATAGGTTTACTTTCTTAGATTTTGATTTGCTCAAATCGAGATTTTGTGGAGTATTAAAACAATGATCATACAAGAATTTTATTAGATAAGTTTCTAGGAACCAATAATTATATTGTGGGAAGTTTTAGCAGATTGCTAAAATTAATAATTTATTCTTGTTCTAATTTAATTTATTATTTTTTCCTAAAAAAACTGAAATTAAATTTACAATCTAGATTTACTTACTTGAGTTGTTCCTCCTTACTTTCTCCTCAATCCTTATACCCCGAAATCCCTTTTCGTTCTCGATCCGCTTGAGAAGAAAGGAAAGATGAAAGTAGAGAGAGTTAGATTAGGGTTTTCTCTTGAGGTAGAAGAGAAAGAAAGGGTTTGAGACTTTATATAGGTTATTAGAGATTTTTGAAACCTGAATTATAATTAGGTTTAGATTGCTTAATTTAGTAATTTAGATAAAAATTGAGGATTGCTAAGAATCTCAAGGAGATTCGATTTAGATATGATTTTTGTTAGGATTTAAATTAGGATTAGTTAAGACTAATGAAAAAGATTTGATAAAGTAAGATTTTGATTAGGAATAGGATTGAGTTTTAGGTTAATGGGTAAGGATCTCAATGGTACTGGGTTGTAGATTATTGGGTTGTAGTTAAAAGAAATAAGTAATAGGAAGAATAAGAAAATAGAGAGTGGGCTCGCGGGCTTAGCTTTTGAGCTTAAAGAAAAATAGAAGAAAGGTGAAAATAAGGAAGTGGCTTGGCTCATTTAGGGTTAGCATAAAAAGGAAAAGAAAACAAAAGGAAAAGGAGAATGGGTTGAGCTTTTGGCTTGAAATGAAATAATAATGCTACCCATTAATAATAATTTAAAATAATTAAACATAAGTAATAAGAGTCTACAAGTCATACACAATAATAATACTAATAATGATACTAAATCAAGTTAATTAATAATAATAAGATAATAGGTAGAATCAGGTAAATTTTTTAAAATTAATTATATGGTATTATTAAATAAGGGATATTACATAAAGATATCTCGGACTCAATAGAAGACTGACCTAAAAGGAAAGTTGATTAGAGTTTGACTCTTACCAAATCAGTGTCAAAGGTTGGGGATTGAGAGGCGAAACTCGAAGAACAGTAGTTTGGTATAATTAGGCTTGTTGCTTAGGCATGGATACCTCTCATTGGTTTTGCCCCTACCTGGCTGATTAACTTGTGGTCAGATTTTGCAATATACCCCGTTGACAGTCTAACAAATTAGGAGTCATCTAAGTCTAAGGTCTACCCTAACTTAGGATAAATTTTTCATTCTTTTTTGTTTGTTTTTTGTTTGCTTGTTTTTATTTTTATTGTGATATGGATTATAATTTTAATTATTCCAATACATATAGTGATCCATACTTCACACTGACATCTTTTGACTCGTATGCTACTAACCTAGCATTTTTACCAACCAAGTATACCGGATTGGTCTTATCCGAATTAATATGATCCCCAATCAGAATATTATGAATAAGACTGAAATAATTATTATCACTCTATACCGAGCCAACGAGGATACAACTCCCCTGAGTCATATGGCCAACCACCATTCTAATATTTAGCTTCAAATCTTCCTAGTCATGATCAACCCATTGAAGAAAAATATGAGGTGACTAATGAAATTACACCTAGAGGGGGGAGAATACGCGTATAGCAAATCAAATTACAATTCAATACAATATAAATGAAATTATGCAACCGATTACTCAAAACAAGACTTGAAGCCAAATTCCCCATGAAAGGCTCTGAACTTCTCCTCATAATTTCTCTAGATAAGAGTTGAGGTGCTTAATTGCTATCTTGTTGAGATGAGTATTGATCATCAATAATGAATGAATGAAAAACAAATAAATAGGGATAATAAAACTATCGCAAACAGAGAGATTTGTTTCGAGATTCGAGCCACTGCTCTACATCCCTGCCTTCACCACTGTGAAGGATTTCTCAATCTACTATTGGACCTTACACCAAGGGAACTTTGAAAGTACACCTAGAGGGGAGTGAATAGGTGTAATGCTAATCTAATGACAAATGATGCGGAATTAAAACAAATTGCAACATACTTAGTGTAACCAAGGAGTGTAGCCGAATTCCCGGTGATGGGCTCTGGACTATCTCATCTAAATTCCACCAAATAAGAGTTGAGGTGCTATGTAAAGCTCGCTTGGTTTAACAAAAGTATGGAACACAATCAAACCCAAGCATATAAGTATGATATGAAAAATATGAAATAATGCAAGATATGTTTCGGGATTCGAGCCATTGCTCTACGTCCTCGCCTTCACATAGAAGGATTTCTACTATAGCGTCCATACAGGACTTCCCACACAGGAACCTCCACTGAAGATTTGGGTAATACAAACTGGGAGTACACAACTCCTCTCTCCAATAATGCAACATCTACACAAGAGGCAAGGCACAACATAAATCACCTCTACACTTAGAGTGATGGGCACTTATCCAAACAACTATCAACCTCACACAAGAGGGATAAGGCTCAAAGCCACAACTCCAACAATCACCTCTTCACTAAGAAGGATAAAAACACAATCTTCACAGTCATTTCTCACTAGAGGGATATCACAATGTAAAGAAGGTTATAGCACTTGGTGATAACAACAATCACAAACCAATTTTTTCACAAAATAGATCTTAATAGATAGGATAGATAAATAGCTCAAGTGCGAGAAAATAAAGTGATTGGAACAAAAAAATTACTTGAAAAAAATCTCTAAATATATATAGAAATCAAGACAAAAAATCAATTCCCAAAAACTCTCTTTTCTTTAAATTTTTCAACACTTTAAAACAAATAAAGATAGAACTTTTAAACCCAAAAAACTTTTAAAACTTGTAGCTAAAACGCTTAAGAAGATAAGAATTTTTGCTCTTAAAATTGTTATCTAAAACAGCCCAAAGAAGTGGGAATTTATAGCCTAAAAATAAATCTGCCCATTGGCAGCAGGAAAGGACAGAAATGCCCTTCCGGTCAACCGCCCGGTCGATCAGCCAACGGTCATTTTATGACCCTTGTGCCTCCGGTCGACCGCCCAGTCGACCGGGCCTAGAAACAGGGAGCAACAGCTCTCTTCCGGTCGATAGCCCGGTCGATCGGAACTAGATACAGAGAGTAGCAGCTCTCTGCCAGTCGACCGGCCAGTCGACCGGGGCCATTTTCAGAGAGCAGAGCTCTCTGGACGGTCGACCGCCCTATCGATCGGCCCACCAGCCTAAGCTGGCGTGCACGTCTATGCACGTCAGTCGACCGAACCGGTCGACTGACTTCTGCAGTGGTCGGCCGTCCGGTCGACGGGCAGAAGGCCAGATCAAAACAGTTTAAGGGATTGAAAACTTGGTTATTTATCTCCTAAATAATCCCATAAAATACACATAAATTCCATAAAAATAAGTTCTTTTATTATCTTTGAAATAAAAATATGTGTGACAAAAATTTAACACATATTACAAACTATTTGAACCATTTTTGTGATATTAAAATTTGGCTAAATACAAAATCGGTATTTTCCAAAAACCAAACTTTGACTTTTGAAATGGAAAACTGTTTTCTCCAAAACACAAATAAATACAAAAATATGATATTGAAACAACTTTAAAGCATATTGTATATGGATTCAATCCAATAAACATATAAAGATCTATATCTATGTTTTTGACTAGAAATCCAAAATCGGTTAAATCGAAAAACTAAAATCAAATAAACTTTAAACTTGTGTGTGTATGTAAACTTGAGCATATCAACACTATCTAATCTTTACAATGATTTAAACATACTAAACTAAACACAATACTGAAGTCTTTCTTATCTTCAAGCCGACTCAATCCAAATGCGATCCAACAAGCTTGACTCCAACCGAGTACTAGATGCGATCTTGACACTCGAGCTCTTGAATCAACATGTGAAAGCTCCAAAATATCTTTGTTGAAGCTAATCACGTACTAATATCTTGATTAAATATCTGAAACTAAATATCACAAGATTATTAGTAAACTATAACTACATGAGTTAATCATCATCAAAACTAGAGTGAAGGACCTCTGGGCCAACAAACGTACAACAAGAAATTACACCCACTCGGAGTACACAACTCCTTAACACACTTCTCTAGACCAGAGGTAGCACAAAACCAATAGAACAAGCTTTGGGTGATCAAAATACCATAACACTCTCATTGAAACTCTATTACAAAAATCCTATAAAATAAAATATAAACTTGAAGCTCAAGGATTGTAAGTGAGAGTAAAATCAGAAGAGAGATTTTGAGAACTGAAAAACTTAAAGAAGATTTATGAAAATAAAAGCACAAAAGCAAAACTTGAAAACTTTTTCTCTTGAAACAAAAACATGATTTTCAATAAAATTGTTGTTGTGATTTTAATCCATCCTAATGACCCATTATATAGGTTTTAGAAAAACAAATTTAGAATAGTTTTACTAGGTTTAAAAGGAATAAATTGACTCTTAAAATTCAACTAAACACTTTTTAAATTTAAACATGTTTTAAAAAATAGTTTTAAAGAAATACTATTGCTGCCAATCTGGCAGACTGGTGGTCGACCAGCAGGTCGACCGGCTCATTCAAAAAATATTACCGTTGGCCCTAGGTCGACCAGTCGGTTGACCATTTCTCACCGAGACCAAAGTGGATACAGTCGGTCGACCGCCCGGTCGACCGCAACAAGGGACCGGTCGACTACTTGGTCGATCGAGAACGTGCATGACATGTACATCCCAATTGCCAGAAGTCCGTTCAACTGTGCGGTTAACATTCTGACCTGTAAAAGGTACGGTCACAGCCCGGTCGGCTGACCTAGGCCAAAAACAGGTCTAAGATATTTTTGAAGGTACAGAAAATTTTCAAATATTTTTATTTAGATTTTTGGAGATAGAAAACATGCATAGCCATGAGATACAAGTTCTAAACATCGATAGAAATTTTTAGAAAAATATAGAATAAGTATCAAAATCAAACATGTCAAAAATCATACTTTTAAAAATATGCATTTTTGTGTGTGCATCTTTTGAGCTTCAAATTTATATTTTATCCTTTAACAAACTAACTCTTACTAGGTTCTGATCGACCTCATGAATCTTCAAGCGGGCTTCTTCATAGTGATGTTAAGCGACGTTAGGAGCTTTGAACTATGATTCCGTACTTAAGTACCCTTAGCCATCAATACCTTCCTTTATAGGAGGAACCTGTTAGACCTTTTTGAACCCTGAAATCCACTCTTGAACTAGATTAATACCAAATAGCTTCATATGCTTTCTTATCATCAAAACATAAAACTAGGGATTGTAACCTTTAGGCCAACAATCTCCTCCTTTTTTATGATGACAAAACATATGAGCTATTTAAAAAAATATAGGAAAGAGCTTTGTAAAAGCTCCCCCTCAAGTTATGCTAGCTTTCAAGTGATATATGATAAAGTCATTGTATAAGAGAATGATACCCAAAAAAAATATCAATAAATACTCATAAATACTTAAATGCTCATAACTACTTCTCCCCATTTTTGTCAAACATCAAAAAAGATAAGTAAAAAAATAATACATATGTAGATTATATCAAAAGAAAACTTATGAATCAATAATACAAACATTTAGTTCTCTACAAACGAAAGAAAATCTGTTAAAATCAAGTGGCTTAGTAAAATATCTGCTAGTTGAAAATCAGTCGAAACATAATCATTTTCAATATCACCTTCCTCATATGATCTCTAAGAAAGTGATATTGAATTGCTATGTGCTTTGTCTTACTATGTTAATTTATATTTTTAGTCATATAAATAGTATTAGTATTGTCACAAAATATCTTAACATAATTATAATGCAAATCATAATCAAGGAGAGTATGTTTCATCCAAAGGACTTGTGCACAATAAGCACCGGCCGCAACATATTCCGCCTTGGTAGTTGAGAGGGCCATGAAACAAGATAATTTTCTGCTTGTACTCTTCCTATCCACTCTACAACCTGCATAGTCAGCATTTAAAAAACTCGTCATTGAAAATTGTCCGGTCTTCGGATACCACAAACCCATTCCAATAGTACCCTTGAGATATCTCATAATGCGTATAACAGCAATCAAGTGGGACTCTTTAGGACAGGAGTAGAATCTAGCACATAGACATACACTAAACATGATATCCAGCCCACTAGCGCTTAAATAAAGTAAACTACCAATCATACTTCTATAACGTTTTATATCTACATTTATACCTTATTCATCCTTATCAAGTTTTGTTGTGGTAGCCATGAGAGTTTTACTAGTCTTTGCTCCTTCAAGTCCAAATTTCTTGATGAGTTCCTTTATGTACTTGACTTGATTTATGAAAATCCATCACTCCTTTGCTTTATTTAGAGTCCATGAAAGTAGTTTAGCTTGCCCATCATGGACATCTCAAACTCATTCTGCATGCATGATTCAAACTCTTTGTAAAGCTTTTCGTTAGTGGATCCGAATATTCACCATCTACATGTTTAGTAAACAAAGTTATATCTATTTTTCCTTTGATAAAACTATTTGAAATAAGAAATGTTGAAAGTCTTTCATATCAAGCTCTAGGAGTTTGTTTTAAACCATATAAAGGTTTGTCTAATTTGAAAATAAAATCCGGATGTGTAAAATCAATAAACCCTGGGGGTTGTTTAACATACACTTCCTCTTCAATAAAACCATTTAAAAATACTTTTGACATCCATTTGAAAAAGTTTGAAATTTTTATAAGAAGCAAAAGCAAGTGTAATCCATATGGCTTCAAGCCGTGCTACGGGTGCAAAGGTTTTCTCAAAATCGATTCCTTAGATTTGGGTGTAACCTTAAGCCACTAACCTAACTTTATTCCTAACAATATTGCCCGATTCATCTAACTTGTTCCTAAAAATTCATTTAGTACTAATTGTTGGTCTATCATGGGGTCTAGGGACAAGATGCCAAACTTGATTGCGCTCAAATTGATTGAGCTCTTCCTGCATCGCAAGCAACCAATATGAGTCACTCTGAGCTTCGAGGATGTTCTTTGATTCAATATGAGAAATGAAAGTATAATGGCCAAAAAAATCAAAGAATTTGGAGCGAGTAGTTACCCCTTTTGATACATCACCTATGATGAGTTCCTTGGAATGACTTGTAGTATATCTCTAATCTTTTAGAAGTGGTTGTGTTGGTGCCACTTCAACTTCTTGAACTTTACCTTACTTATCAAGTTTGGCTTGTCTTCTTGAATAGGTGAGTCCTTGAAAGTTACTTTCTCCATGTTTTCACCTAAAGAATTAATCTCTACAATAATTTTAACAGAAATATTAGATTCTTCAAACTTAACATGCATTGATTCTTCAATTGTTAAAGTGGATTTATTGAAAATTCTATAAGCCTTACTAGTGTTAGAATAACCAACAAAAATAGCTTCAAAGTTTTGGCATCAAATTTTCCTAAGTTATCTTTGATGTTTAAAACAAAATATTTGCATCTAAAAACTCTAAAGTAAGAAACATTGGGCTTTCTCAAATAATAAATTTCAAAAGAAGTTTTTGAAGTATTTTTACAAAAATAAATTCTATTCGATTTGTAACATGCGGTGTTTAAAGCCTCGGCCTATAAATATTGAAGGAGTCCGTATCACTAATCATTGTCCTAACTATTTCTTGAAGAGTACGATTCTTCCTTTCAACGACTCCATTTTGTTGTGGAGTTCTAGAATAAGATAATTCATGTCTAATTTCATTTTCTATACAATAAGTGATAAAAGAATGGTTAATGAATTTACCACCTCTATCACTTCTTATGCATAAAATCAAAAAACTTTTTTTTTCAACCCTTTTTCTAAAAACATTAAAATACAAAAAAGCTTGATCTTTATGTTCCAAAAAGAAAATTCCTGTAAAACAAGAAAAATCATCGACCAATATAAAAACAAAATGATTTCCATTTAAACTTTTGATTTTAGTAGGATCAAACAAATCCATGTGGATTAGCTCTAATGGTCTAGATGTTATGATATTCTTGATTGGTTTGAAAGAGAACTTAGTTTGTTTCCCAAGTTGGCACGCATCATAAATGCGGTTCTTTTCAAACTTCAAGTAAGGAATACGTTTCACCGATTCCTTAGAGTTAATTCTAGATATATGGTCAAAAGATAAATGGCCTAATCTTTTATGCCATAATCACGAATCCTCATTTAAAGCATTTAAACATTTAGCATTGTAATCTATATTTAACATATCAATAATATATATTTGTTTCATGAAATCCGGAAAGAATGAAACATCAGTTTTACAATCTAAAACATTGCAAGAAGAATCATCAAAAATAACTTTGAAACCTCAATCACATAGCTGACTAATACTCAATAGGTTATGTTTGAGTCCATCAACTAAAATAACATTTTCAATCAATGGAGATGAGCCAATTTTAATGTTACCTATACTGATAATGTTGCCCTTTGAGTCATCTCCGAAGGTGACGGTGCCACGTTCTTGATACCTTAATAGAGTTCCAAAATTATTGATGTCCTAAGTCATGTATCGTAAGCAACCACTATCAAGATACCATCGCTCCCTACGTCTTGGAGCTTTGGTGTATATTTACATCAAATAATGAAGTTATTGATTTGGTACCCCATATTTTCTTGGGTCCTATGACGTTAGTACTTCAAACCCAAATATGATTATTAAAAGCATTTATACGATCAAAATAAAATTTAGCTAGGTAACCCTTTCGGCCACAATAAGTACATGTATAAATTCCACCATACATGAATGCATGATGAGCATGTGAAACATGAGTATGCTTAGTGTGTGTGTTTAGAAGTGTGAGCATGTGTAGTATGAATATGTCTTTTTGAAGAATTTTTTTTAGAAAACCTGGCTTCTAATTTAGCTTTATCAAACTCATATTGCTTTAAATTATTTTCCAAAGTGCTGATTTTAGTTTTTAAATTAGAAATTTTGTTTTCATCAATTATGGGAAACTTTGCTTTATATGAAATCTTATATGCATCAAAAAAATTTTGTGTAGATAAAAGAATAGAAGATAATTCATCATTTTTTTAGAAAGAGTGATAATTTTATTTTGAAGAACTTCATTTTCAAATATTTTTTATTTAGAAAATTATAGTTATTTGAAAGTTCTACAAATGCATCTCCTAATTCATTCATAGTTAAATCACAATCATCAAGAGATGGCTCAGAAATTACCTTAGGCGTGTTGTCATTTGGCTTGAAACATATGTTTGCAGTGTCCACCTCCTCTTCTGATTCACTTTTTGAATCCCATGTAGCTTTGAAAGCTTTCTTCATGAATGGCTTCTTTAGCTTGTTTGACGAAGATGGCATATTTTTGATATCCGGACATTCGGTAATGATATGTCTGGGTTTCTGACAGTTGAAACAGATGATTTTCTTTTCTTTCTTTTCTCACCATCGTCTCCTATTGTTGATCTTTATCATATTTTACATCCTTCTTACATTTCTTAAAAGGAGGGAAAGATCTCCATCATCTTCTTCTTCTTCTTCTTCTTCTTCATCATCGGAGATGGTGGGAGTAGACTTGAAGGCAATTGTCTTCTTTTTTTGTGGTGCCGTTTCTTCTCTAGCCTTCCTCTCCATCTCTTAGATCTTAAGTTTGTCGATAAGACTGATGAGATCCATCTCTTCCTTGTTGTTTAACTCCTTCAATGTACTAGCTTTGACTTCCTATGAGCGTGGAAGTGCACGAATGACCTTCCAGATTTTTTGATCATCGTCAATAGCATCACTTAGAGAAGAAAGACCATTAGTTATTTTAGTAAATTTTGTATTCATATCATCAATATACCCATTTTCATGCATAGTAAAGTTTTCATATTGGGAACGCAAGAGATCAATTTTAGCCCTCTTGACTTGTGATATTCCCTCATGAGTGACCACTAGGTGAGACCAAATCTCGTAGGCAGATTTGTAACGAATAACCCTAGCTATATCATCATCATTCAAGGCTTAAAGTAATGCATAGTATGCCTTTGCCTTGGCATCAAACTCCTTGGTGGCAATATCAGACTAAGTGTCTTCATTACCACTGGGTACACTAAAGGTTTTAGTCACCGCCTTTGCAACCCGGCATCCTAGGAATTGTAAAAATACGATCATCTTTAACCTTCCTATGAGAAAGTTAAGGCCATCAAACTTGGGAGGGGTTTTAATAGCTTCAGCTATTTTTACTAGTGAATGAGAAAGAAGATGTCAATGAAATGATTAGCAAATAGGATCTCTCTAAGGTTGTTAAGCCAAAAACTAGAGACCAAAGCTCTGATACTAACTAAAATTACACCTAGAGGGGGGTGAATAGGTGTATAGCTAATCAAATTACAATTCTATACAATATAGAATGAAATGATGTAACCAATCACTCAAAACAAGACTTGAAGCAGAATTTCCGTGAAAAGTTCTGAACTTCTCATCGTGATTCCTCTAGATAAGAGTTGAGGTACTTAATTGCTATCTTTTTGAGATGAGTATTAATTGTCAATAATGAATGAATGAAAAACAAATAAATAGAGACTATAAAGGAATCGCAAACAGAGAGATTTGTTTTGAGGTTCGAGCTATTGCTCTACGTCCTCGTCTTCACCATCGTGAAGCATTTCTCAATCCACTATTGGACCTTCCACCAAGGGACCTTACAATAAGGAATTACAACCACCCAGAGTACACAACACTCTAACACACTCCTCTAGACCAGAGGTAGCACAAAACCAATAGAACAAGCTCTGGGTGATCAAAAGACTACAAACACTCTCATTGAAACTCTCTTAAAAAAACTCTATAGAATAAAATTAAAACTTAAAGCTCAAGGATTGTAAGTGAGAGTAAAATCAGAAGAGAGATTATGAGAACTAAAAAACTTAAAGAAGATTTCTGAAAATAAAATCACAAAAGCAAAACTTGAAATTTTTTTCCTCTTGAAACCAAAAACTTGATTTTCAATGGAATTGTTGTTGTGATTTTAATCCATCCTAATGACCCATTATATAGGTTTTAGAAAAACAAATTTAGAATAGTTTTACCAGATTTAAAAAGAATAAATTGACTCTTAAAATTCAACTAAACACGTTTTAAATTTAAATATGTTTAAAAAATAGCTTTAAAGAAATAGCCATTGCTGTCAAACTAGCAGACTAGTGGTCGACCAGCCAATCGACTGGCCCATTCAAAAAATATGATCGTTGGCCCTCGGTCGACTGGTCAGTCGACCGTTTCTAACTGAGACTGAACTGGTTACAGTCGGTCGACCGCCCGGTCGACCGCAACAAGGGACCGGTTGACCGAGAACATGCACAACGTGCACAACCCAATTGCCAGAATCCGGTCAACCATGTGGTCGACCGTTCTGGCCTGTAAAAGGCACGGTCGACGCCCGATCGACCAACCTAGGCCAACAGCAAGGTCTAAGATATTTTTGAAGATACAAAAAATTTTCAAATATTTTTGTTTGTATTTTGGGAGATAAAAAACATGCATAGCCATGAGATACAAGTTCTAAACATTGATAGAAATTTTTAGTAAAATATTAACAAGTATCAAAACCAAACATTTCAAAAACCATACTTTTAAAAATGTGCATATTTTTGTGTGTATCTTTGAGCTTCAAATCTATATTCTATCATTTAACAAACTAGTTTCTTACAAGGTTCTGATCGGCTACATGAATCTTCAAGCGGGCTTCTCTGATAGTGACGTTGAGCGACGTTAGAAGTTTTGAGCTATGATCCCATACTTAAGTAACCTTCAGCCATCAATACCTTCCTTTGTAGGAGGAACTTGTTAGACCTTTTTGAACCCTGAAATACACTCTTGAACTAAATAAATACCAAATATATGCTTTGTTATCATCAAAACACAAAACCAGGGATTGAAACCTTTGGGCCAACAACTAAGAGTATAGAAGCCATAATTGAGTCCCAAGAATAAAAACTAAAAATGATGGACTCACAATTCCCACAAGACTTCAAAATCCAAGATCCTTACTCCATTTTCTAAGTCCCACGACAAGAAGAAGAACTTACTGACTTAGAAAGAGTATGAAATTTATGATTCAATGCCAAAAGGATTATACTCGGTCTCAAAATGATTCCTTCAATAGGTTAAAAGCTCAAATGAGTCACTTAATCAACAGAGTAAATGATAGGAATGAGGAAACTCTACCTATCACATTTTTTATCATTTCTGATTGCCCTAGCCATATTAATAGGAACCAAGAATCATGGCATCTTGAAAACTTTAATAAGGATTCAATTTTATCACATCACCTTGAACTCGACCAATATCAAGCCATTGACAAATTGATAAGTTTCCATTTTAATGAAATTAAACTTGAACAAAAATGTGAATTTGAACTTTCATTTCATGATTCAATTCCAAAATTTAAGTCTATGTTGCCTTTGCTATCTTTACCCAAATTGGACAACATTCCCGAGCCAACATCGATTCCTGTACCCACAAATCTTGAAATTGAACCACTTATTTTGGATAGTCACATTTCATTGATGGAAAAAGAATGTGAAATTAAATTCTTTGATTTGGACTCAATTCTTGAACCAAAATCAACTCTCGAACCCAAAGTTAATTTTTCTGAGTTAGTATTGATCCCGAAATTTTCATTTCAGAGTCCAAATCATCTATTCTATAAAACCTATTGACCATAATGACTAAATGATGATTTTTCAAGATTGATCATGTAAAGGGAATAATTTTTATGATAGGATTTTTCATGATCCTATTCATATTGAGGATTGTAAATATAAAAGTGGTCAATAAAGGTAGGTTCCCGTGAACCACCACATTATCTTGATTGAATAGTAACACTTGGCCCAATCTGACCACCACCGGAACCACCATCTTAAGATAATATTTTTCTTCCCTTTCTTCTTTTTCATGCATTTATACATTCATTTATACATTGAGGACAATACATGAGCTAGGTGTGAGGGAGGGTTCTAACATGACATAGGTTTTTTTTATTTTATTAGAAAACAATTTAACATTTTCTTTACTTTTAAAAACTTTTTGAAAAGAGAAACAATATTTTTGATCTATTTTCGTAAAAATTACGTTAATTTTAAAGAATAGGAGAATCATAATTAGGATTTCTTATACTTGATCAAAATAAGATTATTTGCTTGATCTCTAGGGTTAGAAAGAAAATTTGAAAAAGTAATCTAGTTTTGATTTTTACCTTAATGATATGCATATTTATGCACTTACACTCTTAGGGTTCAAAAACAAATATTCTTATGTCTTAAAAAAATAAGAAAGAAAAAAATATATATATTTATATATCAAAAATCTTCTAATTAAAGCTGGGTACTCATAAAGCACAAGTATTCACGCCTAGAAACGATCCATTTTATAAATAAAAATCCTTAGTTTTGTCGCCTTGTTTGCTTGAATCCTTAAGTCCTTGGGGGGTTTTCTCACCCGAAGCCCTAAGACTGTCCGGTTTGGAAGTCACCAACTAAAAGCTCATTATATGGGTAGATTAGAAAGCCTAATAGAACTGAGAGATAAAACTTCCAAAAATATGAAAAATAAGACATAAGAGTTAGAGTTAAAAAATCTCGAGTCAAAACTTCACTGTCACAAAGGTGCATATGACATAGAGTAAAATAATAGTCTAGATGAGAAATATAGTTTGACTCTTTATCTTGATTGATAACAAGTTTTTGAATAGAGACTAAGTTTAGGAATAAAAATTTTGATTTTTCTATAACTTATAGATTACTTGAAGTCTTACAATAATACTTCAAATATTTTCTTTTTTTTTAAAATATTTTTCAAAAATATTAACACTTTGTTTCTCTTTCTTTATGAATTTTGTGAGTGTAATCCACTGAAAACTCTCACGAGACAAAACTCGTCCTCTAGAGGTAATCTAGAGGTATAACAGCTTGTTGCACATGCTAAGTGCAACCGTGATTCTTACAAAAATGAGTTAGATTAAGTTTTTTTTCTAATTTTTATTTGTTTTGCTCGAGGATAAACAAAATATAGGTGTGGGTTATGATCGTTCACATATTTTGCATTCTTTTCATTACATTTATCATGTAATAAATCTGTTAAATTCTTTATCTTAAATGTCTACTTTACAGAAGATAATCATGGAGAGAAAGAAAATAAAACCAAATAAATTCTAGTTAAATTCTGATTTAATTGGATCTATTTGGTTAACTGAGGCTAATTCCAGATCTAATTCAGTTAAAATCAATTTTTAAGGATTTATTCAGTTAGTTGAAGACCAAACGAGGATAATATCAACTCCAGAGCCCAAACTAAAAATCTACCAGAAGATAAAAGATGAACGTGATATCAGATGATCCCGGGTCCTAGATGTGGCCACATCCAGGCCACGAGTTCGCGGCCAAAGCCACAGATCAGTGGCAATCCAGAGGGATTTGGGGGAGCGTTTGCTCCCCTATCTTCAGACGCTCTCCCCCTTTGAGTTTTTACTATAAATACCTACAAATTCAGAGGCCATAGAGGATGATTAGCCAGAGATATATTCTTATGACAGTTTTTATTCTAATTTAGTGTAGAATTTTATTTTTCTTTCATATAATTTTCAGTTTTCATTTATGTAATTATGAGAAGATCAGAGTTTCATGGGAGAATGAGAGTGAAGCTTGTACTGAGAATGACGCCGGTATAAGTTGTTCTTCTCTTTCTTCATCGTTACTTCATTGAATCTAAGATTACATTTTTATGTTCTTCTTTCTCTTCTATTTTCTTCTTCTTTTTGGTTTTGATGATAATCCAGGTGAGTCGAATAGCATCGGTATTGTGTTGTTTTACCGAATGCCGCCGATAGCTTAGACGATGGATTCCTCCCTATATTTGTATCATTTTATTCTTACTCGAAAAAGCCTTGATGATGTAATGTGAACTAGAACTGAGTTTAATCTTATGAATTATACGCTGATCGCCTCCAGATCAAGATAAACATGAACCAAATCGAAGGTAAGTCATCAATCAAAGGAGGTAAGTATTTCTTTTAAGTTTTTTTCTTTTAATCTATTAGTTTTGATCACCTCCAATCACCAACTATCAACTCTTTAATCTTTTTATTTCTATGTATAAACTCATTTTTTATTTTCTCTACCTTCTCTTATCTTCCACTTTCTTCTTAGCTTAACAATAACTTTATTTTCTTTTCTTTACAAGAATAAGAGAAGAACTTTTAACCATTTTAAGCGAATTAAAAGAGAATTTACAACATGCTTCCATAGCTATTCCCTCCTTTTGGATCACGACCCGCATAGCCACTTTCTATCGCGGTAGTATTGAGTACCTTGCACTTTTATTCTTTAGTTTTAAAATTCTGTATTTTCTGTGTGCAGGTTATTTCTCAATCATGGATCATGATCTGCATAGGCACTTGCTATAGAGGTAGTATTGAGGAACCTTAACACCATTTCTAACTTTTATTTTTCTGTGCAGGTCCAGCCTCGATCAAGAGCAGGTTGCTCAAATCTTGAAACAAACTTCTTGTGTTTGTGTTTGCCTTATTTCTCACTGTTTCTTTTACTTTTATTGTTTTATGCTTATATTCTTACAACCATATTGTGTTTATTGCTCTTTATCTCTATATTTATTGCTTGTTGGATTGTATATTGTTTCTCGTATAAGCAAGAATGCAATTGTGCACTCAATTCTTATCTAGAGGAATTAAGAGGAGAGGTTTAGAGCCCTTAATTTGAGATCCGGCTCCACTTTTACTTTGAGTTGACTATTTGCATTATTTGCTTAAACTGTTGAATTTCGCATTCGATCAGCATTATCACCTATTAACCCCCTCTAGGATATTTTCACTTCTCACTTAGGAAGGCGAAAGGTCTTTTTCTTGTGAAAAAATCGCTCCAATACCAACTCCACATGCATCACACTCTAGCTCGAATATCTTCTCGAAATTTGGAAAATCTATTATGGGTTCATTGGTGAGTTTATCCTTGATTAGTACGAATGCCTCATCTGCCGCTTCAGTGTAAAGAAAAGATCATTTCTTCTTCAAGCATTCTGTAATAGGTACTATCAAACTACTAAAATTCCTATTGAAATACCAGTAGACAGTAGCTAAACCATGAAAACTTCTCACCTCCGTGGCACTCTTGAGTACGACATATCTCTTATTGCTTTTACTTTTTCCTCATCCACATGAATCCCTTGAGAACTAACTTTCAACCCCAAGAATATCAAGCTAGTAGTCATGAAGTTGCACTTTCTCAAATTGATGCAAAACTCATTGACTTGTAGAACCTTCAACACTTCTCGTAGATGTTGTATATGTTCAGCCTCACTCAAATTATAGATACAGATGTCATCAAAGTAAACAACCATGAACTTCCCTAAGAATGACACTTGATTCATCAATCTCATGAAAGTACTAGGTGCATTGGATAGTCCAAAGTGCATAACCATCCACTCATATAATCCTTTCGATGACTTGAAAGCTATTTTCTATTCGTCTCCCGGCCTAATGCGAATTTGGTGGTAACCACTCCTGAGATTAATCTTCAAAAAACATGCACAAACTTCCCAATTGTTCCAACATATCATCAAGTTGAGGTATGAAAAATCTATAGAGAATAGTGATCTTGTTGATTTTCAGCTATCCACATACTGCCAACTTTCATCCTTCTTTGGCGTTAGAAGAGCTGGTATTACACATTGACTCATACTCTCTCTAATATGTCTCTTGCTCATTGATCGGCAAAAAGCAAGTACTAAAATAAGAGAAGGAAGTGTGGGTTGATGTTACTGCTTTTGCGATTCTTCCGTAATAGCGAAGTGGCTATACGGGTCGTATCCACAAGGAGGGAGAGCGATGGAAGCTTGATGCAGCTTCAAAGTTCAAGAAGAAAGAAAAGTTCTTGTTTCCAAATAAAGAATTGAAAAGTGAAAATAAGTTATTTTTAAGAATTGTTAGAAAATGCTTTGGGGGTTTATAAAAGTGATTTTTTTCTTAGTTGTAAAAATGCATGGCTAACTTTCTACTAAGTGCTCCCACTAATTTCTAACTTTTGGAAGATAGCCTCACGATAGATCATAGGCGAACATAAACCTTTTGCATTGGAACTATTCACGTGGAAATCGAGTGAAAGTTCATCCTAAAACTTAGCTTTACACGGCAAAAACTCGGACATTCCCTTATCAAGATCCGATAGAAGGCGAGAATAAGGGAAGACTCGAGTGTACTATTGGTATCGGCAAAGTTAAAAGGAAAACTCTCTAACTTACAATAACAAGTAAAGTACACAACTCATAGATCATCAAAACTCATTAAGCATGAAGTATAAGAAAGTAAATACTTGTAGATAAATTAGAGTTAGAACCCTCGTCTTAAGATGCCATAGCTCTTATTTGCACAAGGCTTGTTTGACACTATTGACTCATTTGGGTTATCAATCAAGTGTTAGAAATTATTGGGTTAATAGTTAGTTAGCCATGCTAATGAAAAGTTAGTTAGCCATAAAAGTAAAGAAACAAAAAAAGAAAAGAAGTGGAGAGAGGGAGTTACACTACAAGAAAACAAAAGAAAAGAAAAGTTAAAGAGAGGAAGTTACACTACAATAAAGTAAAAGAAAAGGAGTAAAAAAGAAGGAAGTTACCCTACAACAAGGAAGTAAAAGCAAATGACAAAGACAAGTAAATGGAAAGAAGGAAGAGAAATAGTACTTGTATTAGCTTGTCACCCTCCCAATACAACACTTACACACTCTCTCTCTCTCTCTCTCTCTCTCTTTCACTCTAATGGCCAAAACAATAACTAGAAGAAGAAGAACAACAACAACTATAAACCTAAAAACAAGATTACAAAAACTTACTCTAACTCTGGATCTGCTCAAACTGAAGACCCCATGGGGTATTTATAGGCACCAGGAGAAAGGGGGCCACGTGGGAAGCACGTGGCCGAAAACGCAGGCGCACGCGCACCCAAAGGGCCACGAAAACGCGGCCAGGGCCGCGTTTCCTCGCCCAGGCAGGGCGGCGCGCGCCCAGTTTTGGGCAGTGTGTCACCCAGTCTGTCTTCTGTCCACCTGAGCTCCTGGATTTTTGATTTGATGCCCTAGGCTGACAAAATCTTCACTCTAAAGTCAATGGCTACTTGGTAGGCTCTTAATCACCAATTAAATGGTGATTTAGGTCTTCTTTTCCATTTGCACACCATGGACCTAGGATCAAGCAAGTAAGATTTTATTAGCAAAATTTTACATGAAATAAATATGAGAATGTGATGAAAATTATGCAAAATTAGAGACTAATGACACCCCCACACTTATCTTTTTGCTCGTCCCGAGCAAAACAAAAATGAGAATATTATTACACCACTTTCGCAGGTGACGTGATTGCACTGAGTATGTGCAACAAGCCGTTAAACCTCTAAGTTTCCCCTAGAGGAGGAGTGTTATCTCCTAAGGGTTTTCAGCGAATTGCACCCACAAAATCCAGTAAGTAAAGAAAAGAAGTTAGTTGTTAGAGATATATATATATATATTTTATTTATTAAAAAGAACTTTCAACCATCTAAGTAAAAATGACCGAATGATATAAGAATTAGGTTTAACCCTCATAAGTCCTTTTATATTTTAGCCTTTATGAATGAAAAAACTATGGTTTTTCTTTAAATTTAGAAAGGATCTTGTACTTCTAACTCATTCTTTTATTTTGATTTAGATAGATATGCAAATTTGTAAGTGTGATGTGTTTGGGATTTTTCAACTCAACTTTGAATATCATTTAATTTTATTAATATTTACTTATTATTCTTGGTTCCATTAAGCTTTCTACTTCACTTATGTAACACATATCAAGCCGATGACTCCCAAATCAGATGGTCTCAGGGCACCAGGTGGAAAACACCCTTCAGGCCAAATATGCAAGTGGAGTATGCCACGAAATCAAGATTTATTTATACATTATTGTATATAGGTTTTTTTTAGTGTGAGTAATCATGCTTCTTGAGGCACAATTATCCAGCTTTTTCTTTTTCTCTTTTTTTTTTCAGAGTTGTCTCCAAATCCCAAGCATGTGTGTATGGGTTATGTATATTCTACTAAGGCTAAATAAGTGGTATGAGTTATTTTCCTTATCCCTCCTAACTTTTTAGTCAAGCCACTCTTTCTTGTTTACTTAGGCAAAAATAAAGATTCATTAATAAGGTTCCCGTAATTCCACAATCTTTTGGTATTTTTATAAAGAGTATGAAATTTCTTTTCAATCTGGAGAGTTTTTTTTTTGAAAGAAAGAATAAAAGGAAAAAGAAAAAGTGTTAGCAACCCCCCACACCTATCTAATGTATTGTCCTCAATGAATGCATATGAAAATGTGAATGCAATAAATAGGGAAAGAAATGAGGTTACCGTCTTCGTGGACTCGGGTCGGCCAAGTACGAATAGGCTAAAAAAAATGTAGAAGGGGTAAGCATATAAACAAGTTTTTTTTATTTGTTTATTTATTTGTTGTGGTTAGGTGTATGACGGGGCAAAAAGAACCAGCACACTATCATCCGGAGTCATAGGCTCAGTGGTCAAGAAGGGCTTCAGTCTTTGCCCATTAACTTTGAATTCCGTGTTGTTCTTAGGGTCTGCAATAAGCACTGCACCGTGTGGAAAAATAGTGCGCACAATGAACGGTCCTGACCAACGAGTTTTCAGCTTCCCCACGAAAATATGAAGCCTAGAGTTATACAGCAGAACCCTATCTCCCGGTGCAAAGTTTTTTCGGGTTATGATTTGGTCATGGAAAAGTTTAGTTCTGCTTTTGGTGATTCGGGCATTCTCATAGGCTTCATTCTGTATCTCCTCTAATTCTGAAATCTGCAGTCTCCTAAGTTCATCGGCCTTGGTCAGATCAAAGTTGAGTTGCTTAATGGCCCAGAGGGCCCCGTGTTCTAACTCTACTTGCAGATGACAGGCTTTTTCAAACACGATTCTATAAGGAGACATCCCCAGAACTGTCTTAAAAGCAGTACGGTAAGCCCACAATACATCATTGAGCTTAACCGAACAATCCTTTCAATTTTATCCTACAGTCTTTTTCAGAATGAGCTTGATTTGTCGGTTGGTGACTTCGACCTGCCCATTTATCTGGGGATGATACGGAGTCGATAACTTGTGATTGATGGAATATTTCGCATCAGAGCTTCAAAAACTTTGTTGCAGAAATGTGATCCATTATCACTAATTATCGCTCGAGGGGTGCCAAATCGGGAGAAGATGTTTTCTTTGAGAAATTTGACAACCACTTTGTTGTCATTCGTCTTAGTTGGCACAGCTTCTACCCACTTAGAGACATAACTACAACAACCAAAATGAACTGGTTCCCGAAGGAATTGGGGAATGGCCCCATGAAATCGATACCCCATACATCAAAAATTTCAACTTCAAGGATCGGATTTAGGGGCATCATGTCTCTTCTTGAAAATTTTTCCAATTTTCTGACAATTTGCAAATGACTTGCAAAAATGATATGAGTTTTTGAACAAAGTGGGCCAGTAGAACCCACTTTGTAGAACCTTCTCTGTAGTCTTGCGGGGACCGAAGTGTCCTCCACATGCAAGGTCATGGCAAAAGCTGAGCACACTTCTCTGTTCCTCCTCTGGTATGCACCGTCTAATAATTTGGTCGGGACAATACTTAAAAAGATACGGTTCTTCCCAGAAGAAGTACCGTACTCGGGCGAAGAAGCGGTCTTGGTCTTGCTTTGTCCAGTCAGGGGGTAATTATCCCGTGACCAGGTAATTAACAATGTCCGCATACCAGAGTTCCTTAAGAATGGCTAGGATGTGCTCGTCTGGGAAATCTTCGTTGATCGGAGCTTGGATGGTTGGCGCATTCAGAATTCGTGAGAGATGATCAGCGACCACATTTTCTATACCTCGTTTGTTTCGAATTTCTAAGTCAAATTCTTGAAGCAAAAGGATCCACCGAATCAGTCGGGCTTTTGCTTCCTTCTTGGTCATGAGGTATTTCAAAGCCGAGTGATTCGTAAAAATCACTGACTTCGAACCTAACAAGTAGGACCGAAACTTTTTTAACGCAAAGACAACGGCCAAGAATTCCTTCTCAGTCGTTGTATAGTTCTGTTGGGCGTCATTCAAATCCTACTCAAGTAATAAATCACGTGCTGCCTATTGTCGATACGCTATCCTAGAACAGCGCCAATAGTAAAATTAGATGCATCACATATGATTTCAAATGGCTGGGTCCAATTAGGAGCAGAAATGATAGGCGCAGAGATAAGTTCTTACTTAAGCTTCCCCCATGATTTAAAACACTCATCGTTGAAATCAAAGGGCACGTCCTTAGCGAGCAGGTTGGTTAAGGGCCTAGCGATTTTGCTAAAATCCTTAATGAACCGTCGGTAGAACCCAGCATGCCCTAGAAAGGATCTAATATCCTTGATGCTTTTGGGTGGTGAAAGTTTAGCAATCGCTTCTACCTTAGCCTTATCTACTTCTATGCCTCTCCTCGAAATCTCATGGCCCAAGACAATCCCCTGTCTCACCATGAAGTGACATTTTTCTCAGTTTAGAGTTAGGTTCTTCTCAATGCATCTTTGTAGCACTAACTCTAGGTGATGAAGACACTGATCAAATGAATCTCCGTAGATGGAGAAGTCATCCATGAAAATCTCAAGAAAACATTCCACCATGTCAGAGAACAAAGTAAGCATGCACCGTTGGAACGTTGCAGGAGCATTGCACAATCCAAAAGGCATGCGCCGATAAGTAAAGGTTCCGAACGGGCAGGTGAACGTCGTCTTTTCCTGGTCTTCTGCAGTAATGGGGATTGGATTATATCCCGAGTACCCATCTAGGAAGCAGTAGTACTCATGTCCAGCCAAACGCTCAAGCATTTGGTCGATGAAGGGTAGCGGGAAGTGGTCTTTACGGGTAGCTGTATTCAACTTCCTGTAGTCGATACAAACACGAACCTTGGTAGGCAGTCGTGTTTGCACCAACTCTTTTTCCTCATTTTCTACCACCGTAAAGCCAGCCTTCTTTGGGACCGCATGAACAGGGCTAACCCATTGACTATCAGAAATGGGATAAATGATCTCATTATCTAATAGTTTCAGAATTTCAACTTTAACTGCCTCTTGCATGAGAGGTTAAGCCTGCGTTGTGGGTCCCTCCTAGGGGTTGCTTCATCGACTAAATAGATTCTATGTTTTACTATGGCTAGACTTATTCCCTTGATGTCCTTCATCATCCATCCAATGGCTTCCCTATGTCTTTTCAGAATAGACATTAAGCTGTCCTCTTGTTGCTCAGTCAGGTGGGATGCTATGATGACTGACAAGGTGTCTTTTCCGCCCAGGTAGGCGTACTTGAGGTGTTCAAGCAAGGCTTTGAGTTCTAGGGATGGTGTTGCTTCATTGGAGGCAATCTCTGGGCTTTCAATCCTATGATGAGGTATACTTGGGCTTGATGCCCAACCCACTGCTGAATCTATGATCTGGTCTAGATTAAAATCCTCAGCCTCCAGATCAAACTCTACCTCAGTTTCTGTCTCCATACTTTCCTCAGCTCACTGGTCAGGTTTTCAATAGAATTGACCTCAAACGTCTGATCATTGACATCCCTAGGTTGTCTTCTAAGATTGAAGACATTGACTTCCTTCGTCATGTCTCCAAAAGTCAATCGCATGGACCCGTTCCTACAGTTGATTATGGCATTGGCTGTAGCAAGGAATGGGCACCCTGAGATGACGGGAGTTTGAGACCTAAGATTGGACACAGGTTGGGTCTCAAGCACAATGAAGTTAATGGGGTAAATGAAATCCCCGACCCGGATGAGGACGTCTGTGATTTCCCCCTTAGGGATCTTCACAGATCGGTCGGCTAGCTGAATGGTGACTCGAGTTGGGCTTAGCTCGCCCAACCTAAGTTGCTGGTAAACTGAGAGAGGTAGCAAGTTGATACTTGCTCCCAGGTCAAGAAGCGCTCTACTGATTTTGGTCTGTCCTATGGTGCAGGAAATGGTGGGACATCCGGGATCCTTATATTTCACCGGAATGGGACCTGACAGAATTTTGCTTATATTAGTGGCCAAGAAGACTTTCTTGGGCACATTGGTCTTTCTCTTCTTTGTACACATATCCTTAAGAAATTTGGCATAAGCCGGGACTTGTTGGATAGCGTCAAGAAGTGGCACATTCAATTTGACCTGGTTGAACATCTCTAGCATTTTCTCCATGTGCATATTTTTATTGTTGTTCCTAAGCTTATTGGGAAAGGGTGCTACAGGCTTATGAACTTATTCAGCAGCTTTGTCCTCGTCAGATGTTTGTGGAGTGTATTGGGAGGAACTAGCAGAGGTGGAGGCTGGAGTGGGATCAGGATGGACTGGACTTTTCTGTTGGTAGACCTGGTTGTCTACCTTTTTTTCAGATCGCAGTGTGTGAACAGTATTGCACTAGTTAATCGATGGATCCTGAATTTCATATGCTTGATTGGAGGTTTTTGGGTTAACTAATGGCTGACTAGGCAAAGTACCTTTTAGTCTTTCACTTAGGGAGCTAGCTAACTGGCTCATCTGCATTTTCAATTTCAATATGGCCTGTGAATGACTGTTCAGAGTTTGTCCCTAGTTTTGCATAAACACGGTTTGGGACTTTATGAAAGCCTCTATGCTCTCCTCCAATTTACTGATTTTCTTTTCCATTGGCGAGCCTTGGGAGGAGGAAGCTGGGGCTTGACTGGGAAAAGTTGGTGGAGGAGTAGAATGGTGAAAGTTGTTGGAAAAATTAGGCCTGGGAGGATTATTTTGGGCCCAGGAGAAATTGGGGTGATTTCTCCAGCCGGAATTGTAGGTCTGTGAGTAGGGATTATGAGGCGGCCATGAGTAAGCCGCGTTCAGGTGTTCCGGTGGCACTTGCTGGGCATGAAAAACGAGGCACTCTTCAATGACATGGTTTGGTGTCTAACGATATGAACAACCCAGATTGTAAATTGGTGGTTGGTTGATCTGATTGACACTGGCAGGCTCTTTTGTTTCCAGAGCCTCTATCCTTCTCATTAGGGTAGCAATCTTAGCCTTGGCAGCTATGGATGATTCTAGAGATAGGAGCCCTCCTTTTGAAGCTATAGATTGTGAATTCCTAGGTTTTTCCGAGGCTGGCTCCCATTGTAGGGTTTTCTCTGTTAAATCCTCAAATAAATCCCAACCCTGATTCTCATCCTTCTGCAAGAACCCTCCCTGACACATCATTTCTAACAAGGTCTTAGTCTGATAATCTAGACCATCGTAGAGAATCTGGCTCTGACGCCATTTCTCCATGCCATGATGAGGGCACTGAGCTAGGAGATCTTTGAATTGCTCAAAGTATCTCCAAAATGGTTCGCTCGGGTCTTGCTTAAACTGTATGATGTTCTTCCTAAGTTTTGTGAATTGGGTAGAATTTCTTCAAGAAGGCCTTGACGAAATCATCCCAGGTCGTGACTAAATCTGCTACCAAGCTGTACAACCATTTCTTAGCTAGGTCCTTGAGGGAAAAAGGGATAAAACGTAACCTAACGGCATCGTCTCCTAGATAGGGTATATGCATCATGAGGCATACTTCTTCAAATTCCCTAACAAAGAAGTATGCGTCCTCTGATTCTAAACCATGAAATTTGGGAAGAATGTTAATGAATTAGGGCTTTAACTCGAAGTTATTTCCGTTTGCTTCAGGAAGTTTTATGCAAGATGGAAGTGAAGTTCTGATCGGGTAAAATCTATCCTGAAGTGACGCCATCACCGGTTCTAGATGCAAGGGTAGAGAAGTGTTTCTTGTTAATCTGGAAGTTGACGGATCTCTCACCTACTCTTGCATGCAGCACACCACAAACAACGTGAAGACAACAAACAATTGAAAAAGAACTAAAAACAAACAAAAGAAAGAAAAACAACCACAAGCCTTAGTCTAAGGTACCTGGACCTAAACGACTCCTAACTGGTCGATTCTCCGGGGAAGGTTGTTGCAGGAACTCGACTACAAGCTAATCGGCCAGGAAAGGGCAAAGCTCGGGGGGAGGTATCCGAGTGGAGCCACAGGCCTAATTATGCCAAACCACGGAGCTTTCGAGGCTTTACCTCTCAATCCACTTTCCTTAGACACCGATTTTGCAGAAATATAGTTCTTACAATTTTCAACCTCAGTTAATCTCTTAGTGAGTCCGAGATGTCCCTAGGGCCAACGTCTATTGATTTTTAGTTAAGGCTTGGGAAAATGTGAGTGCACTTGGAGATGATTTTTGGGCTAAGGAAGGGTGATGAAATCCCCACCTTATCTTGTTTATTTACGTTTTGCCCTAATGTCAATTGTGCAAGTGTACAGTTTATTCACAACAAGGTAACACTTAAA
Organism: Agave tequilana; assembly: GCA_038442645.1. NCBI lineage: Eukaryota > Viridiplantae > Streptophyta > Magnoliopsida > Asparagales > Asparagaceae > Agave > Agave tequilana. The sequence continues at coordinate 160,411 of JAVJIF010010924.1, read as the reverse complement.
GCGGTAAATCACTTTAAAATGTTGGTCCTATTCTATATGAATGCACACGTACCTTTTCTCCAGCACTCTTCAACAGAAATTGAAATGAATTAAAATAGACATGTGCCCTAAATGCAAAAGTCTAATCCAAATTTCAATTAAGCAACAAGTGAATTTCTGTTGAAGTTATTACACATGCATAAAGGTGAAGCATCTAAGGAAACTAAAAATTTAGAAAGAAAAAAAAAATTTAGCGGCCTTCGGCAACCCTGCAAACGAGTTTGTTAGTACTTCAATCAGAAAAACTCGCTTTTACACGAATTTTTCTGAGGGTAAATGAGTCCTCGCGCAATGTCCTTGGTCACCTCTTTTACTTCCCGCGATAGTGAGCTCCTAGGTACTTCTACACACAAAAAGAACAATTTTTAGTAGTGAACAATAAAGTCGTTCCCTCCCCGGCAATGGCGCCAAAATTTGATCTCAAAAAGCAAGTACTAAAATAAGAGAAGGAAGTGTGGGTTGATGTTACTGCTTTTGCGATTCTTCTGTAGTAGCGAAGTGGCTATACGGGTCGTATCCACAAGGAGGGAGAGCGATGGAAGCTTGATACGGCTTCAAAGTTCAAGAAGAAAGAAAAGTTCTTGTTTCCAAATAAAGAATTGAAAAGTGAAAATAAGTTGTTTTTAAGAATTGTTGGAAAATGTTTTGGGGGTTTGTAAAAGTAATTTTTTTCTTAGTTGTAAAAATGCATGGCTAACTTTCTACTAAGTGCTCCCACTAATTTCTAACTTTTGGAAGATAGCCTTACGATGGATCATAGGCGAACACAAACCTCTTGCATTGGAACTATTCACGTAGAAATCGAGTGAAAGTTCATCCTAAAACTTAGCTTTACACGATAAAAACTCGAACATTCCCTTATCATATCCGATAGAAGGCGAGAATAAGGGAAGACTCGAGTGCACTATTGGTATTGGCAAAGTTAAAATGAAAAGTCTCTAACTTACAACAACAAGTAAAGTACACAACTCATAGATCATCAAAACTCATTAAGCATGAAGTTTAAGAAAGTAAATACTTGTAGGTAAATTAGAGTTAGAACCCTCGTCTTAAGATGTCATAGCTCTTATTTGCATAAGGCTTGTTTGACACTATTAACTAATTTGGGTTATTAATCAAGTGTTAGAAATTAATGGGTTAGTAGTTAGTTAGCCATGCTAATGAAAAGTTAGTTAACTATAAAAGTAAAGAAACAAAAAAAAGAAAAGAAGTGGAGAGAGGGAGTTACACTACAAGAAAACAAAAGAAAAAAAAAGTTAAAGAGAGAAAGTTACACTACAACAAAGTAAAAGAAAAAGAGTGAAGAAGAAGGAAGTTACCCTACAACAAGGAAGTAAAAACAAATGACAAAGACAAGTAAATGGAAAGAAGAAGAGAAATAGTACTTGTATTAGCTTGTCACCCTTCCAATACAACACTTACACACTCTCTCTTTCACTCTAATGGCTAAAATAATAACTAGAAGAAGAAGAACAACAACAGCTACAAGCCTAAAAACAAGATTACAAAAACTTACTCTAACTCTAGATCTGCTCAAACTGAAGACCCCAGGGGGGTATTTATAGGCACCAGGGGAAAGGGGGCCACGTGGGAAGCACGTGGCCCAAAATGTAGGCGCGCGCGTGCCCAAAGGGCCGCGAAAACGCGGCCAGGGCCGCGTTTTCGTGGCCCAGGCAGGGCGGCGCGTGCCCAGTTTTGGGCAGTGCGTCGCCCAGTCTGTCTTCTGTCCACCTGAGCTCCTGAATTTTCGATTTGATGCCCTAGGCTGACAAAATCTTCACTCTAAAATCAATGGCTACTTGGTAGGCTCTTAATCACCAATTAAATGGTGATTTAGGTCTTCTTCTTCATTTGCACATCATGGACCTAGGATCAAGCAAGTAAGGTTTTATTAGCAAAATTTTACATGAAATAAATATGAGAATGTGATGAAAATTATGCAAAATTAGAGACTAATCACGTATCAACTCTTTGACCTTCTCCTTTAGAACTTCACTCTCCTTGGGATTCAATCGGTAGTATGAAAGATTAAGTAGATTTACTCCAGAATAAGATCAATATGATATTGAATCTCTCTCAGGGTGGTAATCTTCATGGAAGCTCATCATATACAACTTTTTAAACTCTTCCAACAATGATCTCAACTTCTCGAAAATTTCAGCCGATGGAGTTGTAATCACCTAGAGCGGAGGTGAATAGGTGACTAGCTAATCTAATGGCGAATTAATGTGGAATTAAATCTATTTATGCAAATTAAAAACTATTATGCACAACACACCAAGTATAACCTAAGAGTGTAACCGAATTCCCCGTGAAGGGTTCTGGACTATCTCCTCAAGATTCCTCTAGATAAGAGTTGAGGTGCCGCTATGGCTCTCTTGGTTGAATACAAGTGTGAGCAAACAATCCCCAAGCATATAACAATATAAGCACAAATATATCAAGCAAGTAAAGATAAAGGCAAGTAAGCATGCAAGATAAAATACAAGTAAGAGACAGAGAGAGCAATTGCAAACACGGAAGATCTGTTTCGAGGTTTGAGCACCCTTGCTCTACGTCCCAGCCATCAACACTGTGAAGAATTTTCACTATAAAACTGATCCTACCGGATCACTCGGTGCCGCAATACGTACAAGCGAGTTCACACTAGAACTCCTTTAGACTCTCTAGTTCCTCTCTTCTTCCCGCAAGAACAAACACACGCAAGCACGTATGCTTGCCGAGGCCGCACCTCTACACCGAGCTCTCACTAGAACTTAAAACAACGCGAACCCGCAAATCCGCCTCCTCAAATATAAGATTGAACACTTGGTAATCTAAGCACTTTGATCACCTAAAACAACTCTCACAACAACTCACCTATAGGATGGATTTAGCAATGAAAAGCTGAAGTATATGTGAGAAAAACAAGGATAGAATATGTGGTGAAAAACTCAAAAATCGCTTTTGAAAACTCTTGATAAACTCTCCTTTTGATTTGGAAATATTAGCTCTAAAACATGTGGATAAAACCACTGATATGAGTAGAAAAAACTAGCCAAAAACTCTCTTAAAATCTTGTGAAAAATAGTCCAAGGGAAGCCTCTTTTATAGGCATCCAAAATCTACCCGTTGGAGGCCAACTCAGCAGTTCAGACTGCTGTCGGTCGACCGCCAATGGTCAGATTTCCGACCGTTGTGCCATCGGTCGACCGACCGGTCGACCGTAGCCTGGATACAGAGAGCAGAGCTCTCTGCCGGTCGATCGCCCGGTCAACCGGGGCCATTTTTAGAGAGCAGAACTCTCTGGCGGTCGACCAGGTCGGTCGAACGGCCCTTTAGCCAAACAAGTGGTGCGTGTTTTGTGCACGTCGGTCGACCGCCCGATCGACCGACCCAAAAACAGCAATTTTAGGTATTTAAAACTCAGTCTTTTCCTTCAATAAAATCTCATAAATTCTCTAAAAATCTATAAAAATAAGTTCAGTAATATACTTTGATATACAAATATGTTTGAGTAAAAATTAAAGCATGTTACAAACATTTTGAACTATTTTTGTAATATGAAAGTTTTGCCTTAAACAAAAATCTGTATTTTTTCAAAATGATTTTTCTAAATTGAAAACCGATTTTTTCAAAATGATTTTTTCAAATTGAAGACCGATTTTTCCAAAACTCCTCCAAATATAAAAACAAGATATTTTAAACACTTTTGAAGGTTAGTATGTATGGATATGATCCACTATACAAATATGATGAAATATTTATGTTTTTGACATTAAGCTCTAAAATAGGTTTTGATAAAAACACATGTATATATTGAAGCTTTAAAAACCAAACCGGTATTTTTCTAAAGCAAAAACTCTTTAATGAAAACATATATAAATCTTGTGTGTTTGTATAAGTACTTGAGCAATCCACCAACTAATTTATCCTTTACATTTTATCTAAAAATAAAATCTTATTACAACAAACCAAGACACAAGTCTTCTCTTGAAGGTCTTCACTTGAAAGTCTTCTACTCCTTCTTAACTTGGTCCAAAACCTTGATCCAATGAGCTAGACTTCTCTTGAGTACTTGATGTAGTTTTGATGCACAAGCTCTTGAATCAACATGTGCTAGCTCTAAAACTTGACTTTAATCCTTTGTTGAAGCTAAATATCAACTAAGATCTTGATCACATATCTGAGACTAATTAAACACAAGATCATTAATACTATAACTACATGAGTTAATCATCATCAAAACTAGAGTAATGGGTTTTTAGGCCAACAATCTTCTCCTTTTTGATGATGACAAAACTCATGGAGTTATATATGCATGGATTAAAGTTAACCTTCATAGAAACTCCCCCTTAACTCATGCATAACAATAAACAATAAGATATACAATGAAGTGCATAAGCTGAACAAACATATATGCATAAAACAAGGAGATAAAAAACAAAGAGATAAACATGCATAAAACTCACCTCTCCTCCTTATATGCATAAACTCTCAAAATCATTCTCTCACTTTTTGTATAAAACAAGTGAATGAAACAAACATGCATATATAAACTCATCAAATACTTCTCCCCCATTTTGTCAAATCGTCAATAAAAGGGTGAAAATAAATCAAACTATAAAGATATATATGCGATATACATTCATGAAGAGAGAGACGTGAAGTTAGCTCCCCTGCATACATGCATTATATGAAGAAGTGATGACAAAACTCTAACTCACATAAGGCAAAATATACAATGCATAAGTAGAAATGTGAAGCTCCCCCTACACACGTGTATGACATAAAGAAGAGATGTCAAGTTTCTCAATACTAGATACACTCAACTTGAATATATATATAGAGGAGATGTTAAGCTTCCCTCGCATATAGACAATTTACATATCAAAATATTTTAACATAAATTTTGATAATTATTCAAAGTAATAAAAAAATTTTGAGTTACCATTTGTAAATAAGCAAACTTTTAAGATATCACAAGATTTTTGATATCATCTGAAATAGGAAATTTTTGATACCAAATGAAATTCAAACATTTGTAAATTTTGATACCAATGAAAGTAAAGTATCTTATATTTTGAACCAATTGAAATTTAAATTAAATTTTGATACCAATTGAAATACATGATAAATTTTTGATACCAATAAGGTAAAACATTTGTGATACTAATTGAAATTTAAACCCAATTAGAAATCGAAACATATTGATACCAATTAAAGTATATTATAAATTTTGATATCAATAAACATACCAATTGAAAATAATGCATAAGCTTATTTAAATACCAAATGAGATATCAATTTGAAATCAAGATTTAAGTCAAATTTAGCATAAACATAATTTGTGCTTTAAACATGTAATGATTATGGTAAATCAAGCACAATCAAAACATATATATGTATGAAAAGAGAATACCAATGAAAATTGATATTATTTGAAATAAATCATATATATATAGAAAACAAAATATGAGTATATAAAAAAATATCAATTGTGATACCAATTGAAACTATGATGAGAATCCAGTGTATAACTCATAAAGATCCACCCTTTTCATGCACATGATAAAAAATATTTAATTTGAGCATACAAGGTATGGTCGCCCATCCATCGGCCCTTTAAAAGGGTCGGGTAGGGGTTTTCAAAAACAAGAGTTTGAAAAATATTTTGTAAAATTTAAAAACTCTACCAAATGAAGAATAAATAACTAGTTAAAGTAATTTTTGAAAAACTAGTTAAAGATCCTTCAAAACATGAAACTAAAACATATATATATATCTCATGAATCGTACTAGATACACAAAAGTTGACACTCGAAGTCTATAAAGCTCATAAAGGTGTTCATGAAACAAAAATCATGAATAAATAAAAATAATGTGAGTGTACAAGTATCATGTGAATAGCATATTCATGAAAATAGTCAATGAAGCTCAAAAAACATGAATATCTTTTTTATCAAACAAATATGAGAAATCATGAAAATTCATTTTTCATTTAAAGACAAACTTCAAGATATATGTATGATTTATCAAAACTAACAATATACATATATATCCCAAACATAGAAAGAGTCCATAATAGTATTTGCATGAAGGTAAGTGACTCAATGGTATACGTGTATATTTATTAGTTTTGAACAAAGATTACATATACATGAAGCAAAACAAAAAAATAGGTAAAACAAGTATAAATGAGGGGATCATCAAAACTAGGTTATACATGTACATGTAGTGAGTACAAATGAGCAATGAAGTACAAATATATAAGAATCAATTGTTGCTCACTATTTGTACAAATATAGACACAAGTTTTAATGAAAACTACATCTAAATAAGCATTCACCTCATGAAGCATAAAACATGATTATTTTAACAAAAATTACAACATGCTAAAAATTATCAAATATAAAAGAATGTAAATTAAATAGGAGTTTAGAGATAGTTACCAAAACCATAAGCACTATACTCTAAGTCTCCAAACATGGTGGCCTTCCCACCAAAACTTTCTTGATAGCGATGCATCAATTTGTAGTGTCCATCAAGCCCATGCATCCACCACCAAAGCACCAATCCTCTCACGTCATATGAGAGCTCACACCTACATTAAATACAAAAGGTGAAGATTTTGGTACCCATTTCTTTTGGCCCACAGGGGTTAAGCATCAAGTGGAACTCAAACATTTTTATTAGCAAGATTCATAGAATTTACCTTATCATAACAAAACTTTGCTAAATGGCCTTTGCGGTCGCAATGTGTACACTTGTACACTCTAGTATGTACATGTGAATGAGTGTGATCATGATGTACAAAATGTGCATAAATATGTTGTGGGTGATGTTCATGAACATGTGGAACTTGTTTCCTTTGAAACAAGATTTTTAATCTATTATGATTAAATGCACAATTGCTCAAAGTTGATCTCAAGAAATCTATTCTATTTTTTAAAAATTTTATCTCATTTTTATCAATGGTAGTAGCATGAAATGCATGATCAACAATCTTTTTCTTTTTAGGAACATTTTCTTTTTCTTTTGAAACAATTTTTCTCTTCAAAGAGTTGTTTTCTTTCAAAGCAATCTCTTTTTGTTTTTCCACCAAACTAATTTTATTTTTCAAAGAATTATTTCCTTCGCAAAGATCATTTAATTTTGAAGATAAGAAAATATTCTCCTTTTTCAAGAAATCACTTTCTTTTGAAACACATGCAAGATTATTTTGAAATGAATCTTTTTCTACCAAAATAGAATCATATTTATTTTTTAATTTCTTATAATCCTTTTTAAGCATGTCATATTTTTTAAAGAGTTGTTGACAAAAAGATGCAAGCTCATCATATGGCATATCAACATCCTCATCTAGCTCAGATTCGGAGTTTACCTCAAGGGGGTTGTCCCCTTGGACCATGTAGCACAAGTTGAAAGTATCACTTCCATCATCCGAATTGCTCCCCACATAGTATTGCTCTTGTTCGCCAAGGGAGACTATAGTGTTCCAAACTACAAACGCCGAATCAAAGTTAGAAACCCTAAATAAATATTCATCATTTAGGGTTGACTTCAAAGCATGAATGGCTTTTGCATTAGCTTCAAGATATTTGTCATTTAAACAATAAGAGTCTTTAACAGTGACAAAATAAACATGAATCCCTAAGGCTTTGAGGTACAAGGACATCTTAACTTTCCAAGTTTGGATGTTAAGAATGTCAAAAGTGGGAGGTGACATGAAATCCATGTGTGTATACAAATATTGTGATTAGCAATAAATAAGGATCTTTAACTCAAGGTTGTTAGACCCAAATCAAGAGCACGAGGCTCTGATACCAATTGTAATCACCTAGAGGGGGTGAATAGATGACTAGCTAATCTAATGGTAAATTAATGTGAAATTAAATCTATTTATGTAAATTAAAAATTATTATGCACAACACACGAAGTATAACCCAAGAGTGTAGCTGAATTCCCCGTGAAGGGCTCTGAACTATCTTCTCAGGATTCCTCTAGATAAGAGTTGAGGTGCCGCTATGGCTCTCTTGGTTGAATACAAGTGTGAGCAAATAATCCCCAAGCGTATAACAATATAAGTACAAATATATCAAGCAAGTAAAGATAAAGGCAATGTAAACATGCAAGATATAAATACAAGTGAGAGATAGAGAGAGCAATCGCAAACATGGGAGATTTGCTTCGACGTTCGAGCACCCCTGCTCTACGTCCCCGCCTTCAACACTATGAAGGATTTCCACTATAAAACCGATCCCACCAGATCACTCGGTGTCGCAACACCTACAAGCAAGTCCACACTAGAACTCCTTTGGACTCTCTAGTCCCTCTCTTATTCCCACAGGAATAAACACACCCAAGTACGCAAGCTTGCCGAGGCCATACCTCTACACTGAGCTCTTACTAGAACTCGAAACAACGTGAACCCGCAAGTCCGCCTCCTCAAATATAAGATTGAACACTTGGTGATCTAAACACTTTGATCACCTAAAATAACTCTCACAACAACTCTCCCATAGGATGGATTTAGCAATGGAAAGCTGAAGTATATGTGAGAAAAATAAGGATTGAATATGTGGTAAAAAACTCAAAAAATCACTTTTGAAAACTCTTGATAAACTCTCCTTTTGAATTGGAAATATTGACTCTAAAACATGTGGATAAAACCACTAATATGAGTAGAAAAAACTAGCCCAAAAACTCTCTTAAAATCGTGTGGAAAATAGTCTAAGGGAAGCCTCTTTTATAGGCATCCAAAATCTGCTCGTTGGAGGCCAACTCAGCAGTTTAGACTGCTGTCAATCGACCAGCCGATCGACCGCCAACGATCGGATTTCCGACCATTGTGCCACCGGTCGACCGGCTAGTCAACTGTGGCCTGGATACAGAGAGCAGAGCTCTCTGTCGGTCAACCGCCTGGTCGACCGGGGCCATTTCTAGATAGCAGAACTCTCTGACAGTCGACCGGGTCGGTCGATCGGCCCTCCAACCAAATAAGCCGTGCACGTTTTGTGCACGTCGGTCGACCGCCCGGTCGACCGACCTCTATCTCGGTCGACCGCACGATCGACCGGCAGAAGGCAAGAAAGAGCAATTTTAGGGATTGAAAACTCGGTCTATTTCCTTCAATAAAATCCCATAAATTCTCTAAAAATCTACAAAAATAAGTTCAGTAATATACTTTGATATACAAACATGTTTGAGTAAAAATTAAAACCTGTTACAAACTTTTGAACTATTTTTATAATATGAAAGTTTTGCGTTAAACAAAAATCTGTTTTTTTTCAGAATGATTTTTTCAAATTGAAAACCGATTTTTCCAAAATGATTTTTCCAAATTGAAATCGATTTTTTCAAAGCTCCTCTAAATATAAAAATAAGATATTTTAAACACTTTTGAAGCTTAGTGTGTATGGATATGATCCACTATATATATGATGAAATATCTATGTTTTTAATATTAAGCTCTAAAATAGGTTTTGATAAAAACACATGTATATATTGAAGCTTTAAAAATCAAACCGGTTTTTTTCTAAAATAAAAACTTTTTAATGAAAACACATATAAATCTTTTGTGTGTGTGTGTATAAGTACTTGAGCAATCCACAAACTAATCTATCCTTTACATTTTATCTAAAAACAAACTCTTACAACAAACAAACCTAGACACAAGTCTTCTTTTGAAGGTCTTCACTTGAAAGTCTTCTACTCCTTCTTGACTTGGTCCAAAATCTTGATCCAATGAGCAAGACTCCTCTTGATTACTTGATGTGATTTTGATGCACAAGCTCTTGAATCAACACGTGCTAGCTCCAAAACTTGACTTTAAATCTTTTGTTGAAACTAAACACCAACTAAGATCTTGATCACATATATAAGACTAATTAAACACAAGATCATTAGTACTATAACTACATGAGTTAATCATCATCAAAACTAGAGCAATGGGCCTTTGGGCCAACAGGAGTAATTTCTTCCTTGACCACTAAACTAAATCTTTGCTTTGTTTCTGTTGATTCTACTAAAACTTGCCTCGATTGCATATGAATACAAATTTAGGTTCTTTTTCTTTCGTAGACTTTGGAATAGGTGGAATTGATCTTATGACAACTCTTTTACCCTTCCAATTAAACATATAGATGTTTCTTTTACCTCTATGGGTTGCATCAACATCGTGTTACCATGTTCTCCCCAAAAGAATATGATATGTCTCCATATCAACCATGTCACAATCAATGAAATCTTGATAAAACATGTCAATTAAAATATGAACATAATATAGATTCGTTACCTTGATAGAGGGATCCTTCTTAATCGAACCATTGATGTAAGAATGAGGGTGTGGTTCTGTCTCTAACTTCAAATGGTCCACGAGTATTCTAGAGATGATATTCTTACAACATTCATTATCAATGATGAGGTTACATACTTTGCTCTTGATAGAACACCTTAAATTAAATATTTGATGTCACTGCGTATGTAGGAGATTTCTGGTTGCACAACAATCTCTGAATAATACAAGTTACAGATTCTCCATACTCATCTGCAAAGTCAAATTCATTTGGTTCTTCAATCTTAAATTCTTCCTCTTCTTCATCTTCGTAATCTGCCATATTGACTTGCTTTCTTTTAGAGCATTTGTTGGACTTGTATCCAAGCTCTACACACCTATAACACTTGCCAACTCAACTTGGCGTAGGGATTCTCCTTACTCTTTGAAGCTGCGATGGTTATTGTTGCTAGTACTGATGCAGGAGCGTTGGTCGACTGACAGACTGATGGTTGGTCAACAATTATGGAACTTGACTGAACTCCTGCGCCACTTGTTGACTTTTCAATTGGCATTGAATACATGAAAGATGGAGCCCTACTTGTACTCTCTCGATCTTCCATGCTTTGTTGCGAGCTTCATCAACAACACACATCGTGAAGGATTACGTTCTCTTGAATAGAGTAATTTAGACCACTAATATACTTTGTTGTTGTCTTCCATCATAGATAAATTGTAACCCCCTGCTCCTTGATGTACGTAACACAGTATCAGTAGTCGATACGATGTACAAAATTGACTTGACCTCCTTGGTAGTCCGATTGAGCTGATTCTAGTTTAAAATATTATTTTCTAATATTTTAAATTTTCAAAATTTTCTGAAATTTTTCTGGATTATTTTAAAAAATCTCCGTAGTTGGCGTCGACCGACACCGATAATCGGCTCTCTGATTTTTAATTCACAAATAGAGTAGAATTTTGAGAATCCGCTTTCATCATGTGTCTTACAATCATATGATCTATGCTAGGGTATTTTTGGATATTTTTTTGAATTTATCAAAAATCGGACCAAACCAGTGTCGCCCCGTATCGGCGATATACTCCAGGATTTTTAACTTGTAAACCAAACAAGATTTCATGAATCCGCTTTCACATTCCTCTTCAATGTAATGTTATATTTTTTATAGAATTTTTGGGACTCGTTCGAAAATAGTTCAATTTTGACCAATTAAATATTTATTAAATATTAATTTACTTCATTTCCTTTTCTTTCTTTCTTTTTCTCCTCCAATCCAATTCTTTCTTCTCCCCCGAGCCATCTTCCACCGACATCTCCACCGCCATCTCTCTCTCCTTCTTCTTTAAAAACATCACCCTCTCTCTTAATTTCATCTCTCTCTAAAACTCTCTCTCCAATTTCTCTCTCTCCTCTCTCTCTCTAAAACACTCTCCCTCTCTCCCCCTCTCACTGTTCCACAGGCTGGGGGTGGGTCTGACCCACGCCCGCGGCCCTGCCAAGCGCCGTCCGGGCACCACCGCTCCCAGCCCGGCGCGCCGCCGATGGCGCGCGTCCCCGACCGGCGCCACCGCTCCCCCAAGCCAAGCGCCGCCGCCGCCCCTCCTCTTCTTCTCCTTTCTTTCTTCTTTTTCTTCTTCTTCTTTTCTTCCTTTTCTTCTCTTTCTTTTTCCAGTTTTTCTTTTTCTCTCCCTCTTTCTCTTTCTCTCTCCCACACTCTCTTGCTGACCGTCACCGGCGGCCAGATCTGCCGCCGGCGGGCTTCCTCGCCGCCGGCCAACTTCGCTGGCTGGCCACGGCGTGCAGCAGCGGCACGCTGCTGCCGCTGCTATTGTCTTTTTCGGGTTCAGGTGGAAACCCGAACCCATAATCCCCCTACCCTATTGGGTTATACCCATTAACCCACAACCCATTCAATTAAGTTAATTGGGTATGGGTTATTGAGCTGGATCCAACCCGTTAACAGCCCGAACCCGCGTCCACAATCCAATAAAGGTAATCTTACAAAAACCCCCCGCTACATTTTATTAATTGCATTTGAAATATGTTTATTACATATTTAACCCTTTTTGTTATGATTTAGTATCCGGGCGATACCGAGAGCATCCGGACTCCGATTTGGACGATTCTAGATCCGTTGCGATCGTGAGAAATAGAGCTACATTCTCATGGCTAGTTTGTGAGTGTTTTCTTTTATAACTTCTATTTTATTATGTTTAATGAAATTGGTTGTTTTCTTTAATTAATAAATCAGGATTATCAATATTGTTTAATAAAAATGTAGTTATCGATCAATCACTGTGATAATTCAGTGAACATAAGTGATAACTTAGCCAATAACTTGATAATTAAGAATAGATAATTATATATAACAATAATTTTGTCATATCTATCCTATTGTAATCAATATTAGAAGCATGATGACATTCAGGTATGTGGTATAGCCACTATACCAACCCACGGACGACGCTGAGACGTCACCCTTGTATTTCTAGTACATACATTCCAGTTACATGGATACTCTAGAGCATGGGACAGGTGACACTACGAGTGCACGTGGATATCCGTTATTGTAGGTACTTGTAGACATATCACGCATTACACGATATATTGTCATTCACTGATATACGGATACACCAACACTGCTATTGTATGTTATGGAATTACTGTTATACGGATACCCTGTACACTATTAGTGGGACACGGAGACACCAATTCACTAGATACCATCATTTCATATTATCGTTATCATCGTTACATGGATGCTCGGTACCCAGTTATGTCATGTTTACGCATCCTTGTTACACATGACACTCGTATAGCATGTTCATGAATCACTGTTATATATATTCACCGGTATACATGCATTGCTTGTTTTTATATTCTTATCATACAGATCACTGTTCATATAGCATGTATTATTGTTGCATGTATCTTATTGTATTCCCGGTACATGAATATTTCCCGTTACTGATATTGATATTCCCGTTACTGGATACATGAGCTGTTGATATGCGATGTGTAGAATCCCATATCTATTGTTTTCGTTTCCCATTATCTTGTTCTATGCTATCAATAGAGCTCAAGTCCTGTTATCATGTGACATATATCATGCACTGTATTTGTTCTTATTACACTGTGTACTTTAAATATCAGATCATAAATATAACTTGGGTATGGGGGAGACTTGACGGTTGACTAGGTCTTGTCGGGTGGATGTCTGGATCCATTGTTTGTCCCACCGCAGGGGACGGGGTAGTGCTGGCTATCGTCTGTTATAGCTCATGAGCTCCCATTTTCCGTTATTATTTTAGCTCATTGAGTTCCCGTTACATGTTACAGCCTTAGCGGGCTGGCCCTGGTCTCAGCAGCTAGGGGTCTGTTTAAGGCCGTTGTCCCGGGTATGTACGGGATACACCCACCTGACTAGAGCTCCTCGACCATGGGTTTCCAATGAACATAATAAAACAGTATACACAATAGTGACATCGGAAACACTTATTATTTGGTCACTCTCTCGTCTGGATAATGGTACCCGTATGCCATGTTCGGATGGGTTCGACTGCAGTGCGGGCTCCAGTATGAACTGCCAGTGGTATGGAACACTGGAAGAGATTGATTAAAATAGCAGGCAGTAATGATTGCTACTATTGGATAAATAACATAACTTGCCCGATGCATGTATACTATTGTTTGTTATACTTATTACTGTACTTGATCATTTATCCGCTCTCATGTTACATGTATACTTTGTTACTTTACCTGGTACATGTTACACTTACATATATTCTGTTTTCTGTATACCTTGCAGACATCATTACTGTTTATACACAGCATCGTATTATGGTATTATTGCATATGCCCATCAGCATGTTCACTTCTATCACGTCACCACTAGCATGTTCATTTCTATCACGTTACCACTAGACAACATTATTTATTATATAAACTGGATATGACGATAGACATGACCCGATAAGAACACGCTAGGTAGTGATGGTATTACAAGATGACATGTTTATATATTTCTACTGCTTATTATATATGCTTATTATATGTATCGCTAATACAATATCATGTATTATATATTAGTATCGTGCTTGTATTACTATAGTATATATTACTGCCTCCTTCATTTTATCACTCACTAGGTCGCTTTCTGACGACCCTGGGTTTGCGTGCCCAGGTTGAAGATTCCATTTATCGAATTGTCTGATAGTCCATTGGATCACATAGGAGACTCATCATCGAGACCATTCATAGGTATCTTTGTGATTTATTCCTGTTATCTTATTTATCTCTGTTTTCCTATCTGTTATGATCACTAACCTCTTTCTGCAGGTATTCTTGTACTTATTTCATGCTGGAACTCTTGTATATATGGAGGCTATTTCTTGTACTGAGGCTTAATGTACGCGTGAGGGTATTTTCACCCTGCGTATGTACGTCATCATAACGTCTCCGTATCATTGGGATCGGGGTGTTACATAGTGGTATCAGAGTCTAGGTTCACACCTGGTGTGGGTAACGACCTAGGTCAATGCTCGGGCTCGTATTTCAGATCCAGATTGCAACTCATCTATATCTGAATTTGGGGATTCCAGCAACGAGTACAAGAATACCATGTCCTTGACAATTCATTCCTTGACTCTATTGTATTCCTTACTTACCGTTGTCAACCAGAATTCCTGATTTCCTTCTAGCTTTCTTTTCATCTTATTGCTTCCAATTAGTTAGCGTTAGTTCACTACAATAATTCTCCACCCTGAGTTCCTTATAGCTATCAGAGTGCGCAGTGGAAGTTTCGTGGACCCTTAACATTTAGGCTTTGGGGTTGGATATATTGTGCTCACACATGAATTGAAATTTCAAGGACAAAATTTTTTGTAAGGTAGGGAGAAATGTAACCCCTGCTCCTTGATGTACGTATCACCATATCAGTAGTCGATACGACGTACAAAATTGACTTGACCTCCTTGGTAGTCCGATTGAGCTGATTCCAGTTTCAAATATCATTTTCTAATATTTTAGATTTTTCAGAATTTTTTGGAATTTTTCTGTATTATTTTAGAAAATCTCCGTAGTCGGCGTCGACCGACACCGATAATCGGCTCTCTGATTTTTAATTCACAAACGGAGTAAAATTGTGAGAATCTGCTTTCATCATGTGTCTTAGAATCATATGATCTACGTTAGAGTATTTTTTGAGATTTTTCTAAATTTATCAAAAATCGGGCCAAACCGGTGTCGCCCCGTATCGGCGATATACTCCAAGATTTTTAACTTGTAAAGCGAACAAGATTTCATGAATCTGCTTTCACATTCCTCTTCCATGTAATATTATCTTTTTATAGAATTTTTGGGACTCGTTCGGAAATAGTTCAATTTTGACCAATTAAATATTTATTAAATATTAATTTACTTTATTTCCTTTTCTTTCTTTCTTTCTTTTTCTCCTCCAATCCAATTCTTTCTTCTCCCCCAAGCCATCTTCCACCGACATCTCCACCGCCATCTTTCTCTCCTTCTTCTTTAAAAATATCACCCTCTCTCTTAATTTCATCTCTTTCTCTAAAACTCTCTCTCTCCAATTTCTCTCTCTCCTCTCTCTCTAAAACACTCTCCCTCTCTCACTGTTCCACAGGCCGGGGGTGGGTCTGACCCACGCCAGTGGCCCAGCCAAGCGCCGCCCGGGCGCTGCCGCTCCCAACCCAGCGCGCCGCCGGTGGCGCGCATCCCCAGCCGGCGCCACCGCGCCCCGAAGCCAAGCGCCGCCGCCGCCCCTCCTCTTCTTCTCCTTTCTTTCTTCTTTTTCTTCTTCTTCTTCTTCTTTTTCTTCCTTTTCTTCTCTTTCTTTTTCCAGTTTTTCCTTTTCTCTCCCTCTTTCTCTTTCTCTCCCTCTCTCTCTTGCTGACCGTCGCCGGCGGCCAGATCCGCCGCCGGCGAGGCTTCCTCGCCGCCGGCCAGCTTCGCTGGCCGGCCACAGCGTGCAGCAGCGGCACACTGCTGCCACTGCTGTTGTCTTTTTCGGGTTCGAGTGGAAACCCGAACCCTCTACCCGAACCCATAATCCCCACCCTATTGGGTTATGGGTTGTGGAGCTGGATCCAACCCGTTAACAGCCCGAACCCGCGTCCACAACCAAATAAAGGTAATCTTACAAAAAAACCCTGCTACATTTTATTAATTGCATTTGAAATATGTTTATTACATATTTAACCCTTTTTGTTATGATTTAGTATCCGGGCGATATCGGGAGCATCCGGACTCCGATTTGGACAATTCTGGATCCGTTGCGATTATGGGAAGGAGAGCTACCCTACCATGGCTAGTTTGTGAGTATTTTCTTTTATATCTTCTATTTTATTATGTTTAATTAAATTGGTTGCTTCCTTTAATTAATAAATCAGGATTATCAATATTGTTTAATAAAAATGTAGTTATCGATCAATCACTGTGATAATTCAGTGAACATAAGTGATAACTTAGCCAATAACTTGATAATTAAAAATAGATAATTATATATAATAATAATTTTGTCATATCTATCCTATTGTAATCAATATTAGAAGCATGATGACATTCAGGTATGTGGTATAGCCACTGTACCAACCCACGGACGACGCTGAGACGTCACCCTTGTATTTCTAGTACATACATTCCAGTTACACGGATACTCTAGAGCATGGGACAGGTGACACTACGAGTGCACGTGGATATCCATTATTGTAGGTACTTGTAGACATATCACGCATTACACGATATATTGTCATTCACTGATATACGGATACACTAACACTGCTATTGCATGTTATGGAATTACTGTTATACGGATACCCTGTACACTATTAGTGGGACACGGAGACACCAATTCACTAGATACCATCATTTCATAGTATTGTTATCATCGTTACATGGATGCTCGGTACCCAGTTATGTCATGTTTACGTATCCCTGTTACACATGACACTCGTATAGCATGTTCATGAATCACTGTTATATATATTCACCGGTATACATGCATTGCTTGTTTTTATATTCTTGTTATATAGATCACCGTTCATATTGCATGTATTATTGTTGCATGTATCTTACTGTATTCCCGGTACATGAATATTTTCCGTTACTGATATTGATATTCTCGTTACTGGATACATGAACTGTTGATATGCGATGTGTGGAATCCCACATCTATTGTTCCCGTTTCCCGTTATCTTGTTCTATACTATCAACAGAGCTCAAGTCCTGTTATCATGTGACATATATCATGCACTGTATTTGTTCTTGTTACACTGTGTACTTTAAATATCAGATCATAAATATAACTTGGGTATGGGGGAGACTTGACGGTTGACTAGGTCTTATCGGGTGGATGTCTGGATCCATTGTTTGTCTCACTGCAGGGGACGGGGTAGTGCTGGCTACCGTCTGTTATAGCTCATGAGCTCCCGTTTCCCGTTATTGTTTTAGCTCATTGAGTTCCCGTTACATGTTACAGCCTTAGAGGGCTGGCCCTGGTCTCAGCAGCCAGGGGTCTGTTTAAGGCCGTTGTCCCGGGTATGCACGGGATACACCCACCTGATTAGACCTCCTCGACCATGGGTTTCCAATGAACATAATAAAACAATATACACAATAGTGACATCGGGAATACTTGTTATTTGGTCACTCTCTCGTTTGGATAATGGTGGTACCCGTATGCCATGTCCGGATGGGTTCGACTGCAGTGCGGGCTCCAGTATGAACTGCCAGTGGTATGGGACACTGGAAGAGATTGATTAAAATAGCAGGCGGTAATGATTGCTACTATTGGATAAATAACATGACTTGCCCGATACATGTATACTATTGTTTAGTTATACTTATTACTGTACCTGATCATTTATCCGCTCTCATGTTACATGTATACTTTGTTACTTTACCTGGTACATGTTACACTTACATGTTTTCTGTTTTCTGTATACCTTACAGACATCATTACTGCTTATGCACAGCATCGTATTATGGTATTATTGCATATGCCCATCAGCATGTTCACTTCTATCACTTCACCACTAGCATGTTCATTTCTATCACGTTACCACTAGACAACATTATTTATTATATAAACTGGATATGATGATAGACATGACCCGATAAGAACACGCTAGGTAGTGATAGTATTACAAGATGACATGTTTATATATTTCTTCTGCTTACTATATATGCTTATTATATGGTATCACTAATACAACATCATGTATTATATATTAGTATCGTGCTTGTATTACTATAGTATATATTACTGCCTTCTTCATTTTATCACTCACTAGGTCGCTTTTGACGACCCTGGGTTTGCGTGCCCAGGTTGGAGATTCGAGTTATCGAATTGTCTGATAGTCCATTAGATCACATAGGAGACTCATCATCGAGACCATTCATAGGTATCTTTGTGATTTATCCCTGTTATCTTATTTATCCCTGTTTTCCTATCTGTTATGATCACTAACTTCTTTCTGCAGGTATTCTTGTACTTATTTCATGCTGGAACTCTTATGTATATGGAGGCTATTTCTTGTACTAAGGCTTAACATACGCGCGAGGGTATTTTCACTCTGCTTATGTACGTCGCCATAACGTCTCCATATCATTGGGATCGGGGCGTTACATAAATTGTAGCGAGGTGATAGTCGATAGAATTTCTCCGTATATGCCGTGATAGTCTTTGTACCTTGTTGACAGTATTTAAATTGATTGTAAAAAATTAGTTGATAATTAGGTGGAAGGAATCTACCTCGAAGTAATTGTTTCATGCGCCTTCACGTCATCATGGGTGGCTTGCCTTGATGTCTTCTTGTGATATGTAATTGGTCCCACCATGTGGCCGCTCCTCCCTTGAGTTTGTATGCCACAAACTTGACTTGCTTCTTTGCGGGGACATAAACCATGTTAAACAACTTCTCCACCTCATAAATCCAATCTAATAAGGATTTAATATCAAGGTTCCCACTTAAAAAAAGAATCTCAAGTTTCATCCTATCTCATTAGGACTTAGGTAACCTCCTTCTCTACCATTATTAAGATAAGGAAATCAGCCTCTCATGTTAGGATTATGAAATCTACCTCCCCTATTTAGTTTAGGATTTGCGACTCTCCTTCGTTTTCCACAGCCATCCCTTCATTTTCATTTCGTCTTCAAAATTATCATATTGATTGATGGGATTGTTCAATTCTTCCTCATCAGAAAATTCATCAAAGTTGAGATTTCATAGAGGATGTCTCGATGGTGGATGATGTGGTGGTGGTTGATAAGAGGGTAATTGTAATAAACATGACTATTTTGGTGGTGGTTGATGGGGGTGATTGTAATGGAGGTGGCAGGTTGGTGGTAATTGTTGTGGTGGAAGTAAGGGTGGAGGTGGTGGTGAAAGATTATTTGATGGATGATCACATTCGCTTCGATACATACCATCAGTTAGACTTCAATCATCGATATTGAGAGACAATCTCTTAAGCTCTTGGACCATGTTGTTCAAAATTGATTTGACAGTGCTGATCTCTCCTTTAATAATGCCCATTCTTATGGAAAGGTCTTGCAATTCATCGTCATTCCTGCTATTGTCAGATAATAGCCGAAGCTCTAATACTGCTTGACACAAACAAGGAAGCAAACAATACACATTAGATCTTGTTCTAACACCAATGAACCCTAAAGGATACCTTCAGGTAGGAAAGAACACTTGTATTCACGAGCAAAAGATGAACAATTTTAATCCACGGGCAAAGGATGAACAACTCGATTACATGAGTTATTGAAAAGAGAAACTCAATTTGATTGATGATTAAAACTTGAATACCAAAAACTCAAGATTTAATGGCCTTAAATGGCAACAAAAGAAGAATAATAATCTAATAGAAAATCTAATCAAACAAAAAACAAAACAAATCAGAGCTCAAATCGAACTGAAAAAACTAAATCCTATTCAGAAATGATATGCAGATACGCGCAAATCGGTCGACCGCTTAGTAAGACTCGGTCGACTACTGGTTAAGTCGAGCCAGAGTCTGTCGATAGGTTCAAGTCAAATATTGACAGACTATAAAATTCCAACTCTCAGAAAATGCCTCTTGCAGGCAGTCTATCGATAGTTGACTTTGTCGTTCGATTGACTATCGACAGACAGTAAAACTGAGCTTGGGCTCTATCTTGGTTTGCTAGCTTGCTTCTGCCTTGATCTCCTACATCAAAAGTGCATCTGAATTCAATGGGTGGTGAATATTTATTGTTGACTGTCAGGTTAGAAGATCAATATTGCTACACACGCAATCAGTTTCTCTCCTTGTGTGAGGCTGTCTTCACCCACAAGCATTCAGAACCTGCTACTTCTCCTACTTGACTAAGGTCTTGAAATAACTCCAAAAGAAAGATTTTCAATGCATGATATCGGTGGAGGGAAGAATATGATCATGCAGCAGGTGCTTATATATCTCTTGCTGGTAGAATAAGTACTTTTGAAAGCCATCAGTTTATCCATTACTTTGCATGTGTTAACCCACAATTTAATGACATTGATAAGTTATACAGAGAATTTTTTTATGGAATGATACATCGGAGAAGCGAGCAATACACTAGCTCTAATTGACAAAGTGCTACAGAAACCCAACACAGGGAGGGCTGGGCTTATATGATACTCAATTGCTACGCATATTGTTAATTACCAAGCATGTTGGTAAGGGATTGTTATATCCGAGCTTGCTTTGGGTTTCAGTAATGCAAGCTAATTAAGCTCTTGATGTTGGAATGTTAATGCTGACAACTAATTAAGAGCAATCGGTCTAATTGGTCAGGTCAGTGATAATTAGGTGGAAGGTTTTCCGTTCAATAGAATGTTCCTTAATTTAAGAACCGCCTTTCAAATCTCTTTCTTAGACACCAATCGGACTGATATTTAATCAATTTAGTCAATCTCGTATTAATAATAATACATTATTCAAGATAGATAATTCAACAATAATTTCTGTAATAAGAATGTTAGTTCAAATATATAAAATATGGAGTAAGATATACATATAGTGAATCTCTTTATGTCCCATGTTACTGTGCCTACAAGAGAATGGACGCTGGTCTCCCAAGATACAATACTGCTTCATGATATTTTCAAAGCACAATATAAATACTTGTAAAGTTAAACTAAAAAAAACCTGTACCTTTCACTAATTGGAAGATGAAAAATTCGGATGAAGACAAAATTCAGACAGATAATTTTTGTCATAAACATTTAGAGAAATTTCAGAAGGGAGAAGTGGGAGGAAGAGAATAGATGTTCTTGTCTTCACTGTGTGGAAAATAAAAGGTAAATTACCACTATTTTGGGGTAAAAATGAGCAGCTACAACAATTCTGTCTGAACCATTGTATTGGCTCAGACAGAAACCATCACAACAATTCAACAATTCGGGGAACCGTTGAACAAAATAGTTCAGAGAATCATTTTGCCTGTAGGGTGGGGCATCTGTTTCAGGTCGGACACGTGCGTGCACGCACCCGCAACCTGCACCCGCGTCAAAATTGAAGCGAGCAGGTTGCAACACGACCTAGTCCAAAAAAGACTGGACTGCATACAAGCGTTCTGCGCTAACACCAGCACTAGCACTGGCACGCCGGGGTGGGACAGGCAATAGTGATGCATGCGCTGTGGGCGTGGCTTCCCCCCAATCGCGTGCGAAAACTCTAAGCACCCTAAAGGCATGCCCTTAACTCCCAACTTTTCATATTTAAATCACTCAACTTTCTATACCACTTCTAATGTGCGAATAAATAGTTTTCACTCTTTTTAGTCGCATTTAGCTCTTTGTTTTAGACCAATTTTGACTTGAATATCTCATTCATTTCGAAACAAAATTGAACATGTGAATATACCACGTTCATCATCAATGGAAGGAGAACACATTCCAACCATTTTTCGTGCATTTTGAGTAATAGATCCTGCTTAAAATTTCAACATAAGTCATCTCAACCTCACTTGAAAATTTGAAGTTTTCTGACAATCCCTACAATGAACGGAGATTCAAGAAAATATACACACTATGAAACTGACTCTATAATAAAAAATACTTAAAAAAAAAAACTATATCAGAAAAGGTGAACTAGGCCTTGAATTCTTCGTAGGGAAAATTTTGTCTGACTTACTAGCCAATTAGTGAACTAGGTCTTGAATTTTTAGTTGTTTGTGAAGCCAAGTAAATTGGCCTCACACAGTATCTTTTCAAATCAATTTTCGTTCTCGATTGCATTCATTTTGGCCCTAAACATTCTTGATTTCAGATAGTGTATTTAGGGAACCACAACTTTTATATAGACTCCCAAAGATTCAACCTCAGCTTTACACTCACATAGATGATCGTCCCATTAAAAGTAGTCTACTCTATCCCACTTGAAAACAAGCTATAGGAATCATTAAAAGCATTATATTTATCCTAAATTCAATTGTAGAAAGCACTTGGTTGCACCATAGGAATGGTTGGATTCAAACTCCTAAGTGCTTAATTGCAAAGTCAATCATAGCTAGTTTTTCCTATTGAACTTATTTTGTTAGATCTCCAGTCGCTAAGTGAGATTTTCATTATATTGACTTGGTATGGTTAGGATTTTAGCTTTATTCTCTTCGATGCGCAGTTTATATACTCTCCACTCAAATTTTTAATGAAGAGATCTTCTAAGTTATTAAAGTTAATTGAGATAACTTCATTTGAGAGCAACCGACTAACATCGTTATGTTTATGATGGATGTGTCTAGATTTACTGTTGTATAAAAATTTTGTATCCTAGATATCGCTACTTGATTATCACAGTGAATGCATATATCGGGCATTGACTTACGCCATAAAGGCCTTCAAAAATTATTGAAGCCATTCTGCTTCTTCTCCAGCCTTGTCCAAGGCAATAAATTTCGATTCCATTGTAGAACGGGCTATGCTAATTTGTTTGGAGGATTTCCAAGATACGGCTGCGCCTCCAAAGTTAAGATGTATCCGCAAGTTAATTTCGATTCCTCGAAATCTATAATTCAGCTTGCATCACTGTACCCATCAAGTACAGGTGGATACTTCTCATATTTCAAGGCATATTCTTTGGTATTTTTCAAGTAGCCTACTACTCATAGTAGGGGATTCCAATAATCTGAAAGTACACCTAGAGGGGAGGTAAATAGGTATAACGCTAATCTAGGGACAAATAATGCGGAATTAAAACTAAATGCTAATACACACAACATATGACCAAGAGTAAAGCCAAATTCTCCGTGAAGGGCTCTAAAACTTTTCCTCATGATTCCTTTAAAGTAAGAGTTGGGATGCTTCAATAGCTTTCTTAAGTGAATACTAGTGTGAACACATAAACAATATCAAGCATGAATAGATATAAGTAAGAATAGCAATGCAAGATATAAATAGTAAAGAGTTGAGAGAGAAATATCCAAGCACTAACACGATGATATATTTTGAGGTTCGAGCCACTATTCTATGTCCCCGCCTTCACACAGAAAGATTTTTACTATCCATTAAGGATCTTCCACAAAGGGACCTCCACTGAGAAATTACAACTTACAACCAAGAGTACACAACTCCAACTCCCACATCTATACACAAGAGGGAAGGCACAAAGCCAAGTACAAAGTAAAAAAGAGATTACAATTTGGTGATCCAATGATCACAAATAATACTTGGTGATTTCAAAAGACCACAAACAAAACCTCTCACAATACAATGATCTTAGAGAATAGATTTTGAAATGAATAGCTTAGGTATGTGAGTGCACAAAGTTTTTTAAAAAGAAACACTTTGGAAAACTCTTGAAATGATAAAGGAATTGAAGAATAGAAACTAGATTATCAAAACTTATTTTCTTTTAATTTTCCAAGACTTTGAAACAAATAGATATTTTGATTTAGATGCAGCAAAAATTTGTTTAAAACTTGCAGCAAAAACTCAGTTGAAGATCAGAAATATTGCTCTTAAAAATCATGTGAAAACTGGCCAAATAGACCCATATTTATAGGCTAAAAAAACTCGTCGTTGGGCACGAACCCAGGTCAGAATGACCTGTCAATCGACCGCTCAATCGACCGGCCAATGGTCATTTTTATGACCATTAGAGTTGCCGGTCGACCGCCTCAAAACAGACAGTTGTCTCTCTATGGTTGATTGACCACCCGAGCGACCGAGCCAATCCCAAAAGTGGACTTGAGCTAGTCGGTCGATCGATCAGTCGATCGCTAGTTGAGCTCATGTACATGTGCACGTCGGTCGACCGAGCTAGCCTACGGTCGACCAGTTTGTCGACCGTAAGCAGCCCAAAAATGTAATTTTCAGGGTTTAACCAACTTCATAAACCCATAAAAACTCTAATAAACACTCATAAATTCCACAAAAATAAGTTTATATAAATACTTTAAAGTACAAATTTGTGTGATCAAAAATTAACACATATTACAAACAATTGAGCTATTTTTGCGGTAAAGAAATATAGGCAAGAAATAAAAACCGTATTTTCCAAAATTCAAACATTGAAATGAAAATCCGATTTTTCTATAAACTTGTATAAATACGAAAATAAAATATTGAAACGCATTTGAAGTATAATGTGTATGGATAGAATCCAATACACATAATAAATGATATATACTTATTTTTGATAATAAATATCAAAATAAGTTTTGATAAAAACAAAACTTAAAACATGAACTAGATACAACAAAATAAGTTTTTTTAAACATATATGAACCATCAATATATATGGATGAAATCTAATATGCATATAAACCATGTAAACTTCTTTTAATGGAATCTATTCATGAACCTAATATATATACTTGATAATCCAAAACTTAAAAACGTATACATGTTGAACCGAAATACATGAACTCATAGAAATAAGTTTT
Organism: Agave tequilana; assembly: GCA_038442645.1. Taxonomy (NCBI): domain Eukaryota; kingdom Viridiplantae; phylum Streptophyta; class Magnoliopsida; order Asparagales; family Asparagaceae; genus Agave; species Agave tequilana. Next base: position 135,184 of record JAVJIF010010924.1, on the reverse strand, counting down.
TCTAAACAATAAAGCTCTAATATGTGCAGATAGAATCTAACACATACATAAACCATGAAACTTATCTATTGAGATGTAAGCCATGTAAACATAAATTCTTGAAATTAAAACGGTTAAACCAAAAACTATAAACCTTGTGTGTGTGTGTGTGTAGTTGAGCAATTCCAACTGAAACTTAATAAAAAAAAAGATCATTAATAACATAACTTCATAAGTTAGTCATCATCAAAACTAGGATGAAAGGCCTCTGGGCCAACAATCTCCCCCTTTTTGATGATGACAAAACTTATGAGGTTATATATGCATGGATTAAAGATAAGCTTCATAGAAGCTCCCCTTAACTTGTGCATAGCCTAAACCATGTAGGTATTCAATGAAGCTCATAAACTAAACAAACATAAATATATATGTATAAACAAAAACATAGCATGCATATATAAACTCTAAATTTCTTTTCTCCTTTTTATCAATTCATCAACAAAGGGGTAAAGAAAAATAAAGTAAATGTATATGCGATATAAATCTATGAAGAGGAGAGACTATAAAGTTAACTCACCCTGCATACATGCATTACATGAAGAAAAAGATGACTAAACATGAACCCATATAAGCATAATATACAATGTATAGACGGAGATGTTAAGCTCTCCCTACACACGTGTATCACATAAAGAAAAGAGGTCAAGCTTTTCTTTATATACTACATGTTGGCCCAAAGGCCTTCCACTCTAGTTTTGATGATGATTAACTCATGTAGTTATATTTACTAATAATCTTGTGTTGTTTAAGTTTCAGATCATTAACCAAGATATTAGTTGGTGATTAGCCTCAACAAGGAGTTTAGAAGCTTTTCATGTTGATTCCAGTACCAAAGCTTCAAGATCACACATTGCCTAGCCCATGGATGGAGTTTTGGAGCAAGTCAACTTGAAGATGAAGATCATCAAGAAGACTTAGGTATTCATAGTTTAGATAGTGTGTTTTTAGATCCATCTGTAAAGTTTAGTATAGTTGATATGCTCAAGTGCACAACACACAAAAGTTTTATGTTTTTGATTTGGTTTTCATGAATAGTAGATCAAAACAAGTTTACATGATTTTTATGTATATTAGATGTGTTCAATATGCATACATGCTTCATATCTTAAACAAACTTATTTTGATATGTCTATTCATGAGTTTTTAGGAAAATCAGTTTTCCTATTGGAAAAATCAAGTTTGATAAAAAATACAAGTTTTGGTTTTTGGTTTTCATGAATGGTAGATCAAAACAAGTTTACTTTATTTCTATGTATATTAGATATGTTCTAAATATACATACATGCTTTAAACCTGCTAGACAAACTTATTTTGACTATCCTATTCATGTATTGAAAAATCAAGTTTGATAAAAATCAAGTTTTGTTTCTGATAAAATTCGCAAGACTCAAAAATAAATTGATATGATTGATATATGTCTTGAAATTTTTATCACTAGTTTGTGTCATAAAATAAAATGATAAAACAAGTTTTTATGGAAGTTTTAGAAAAGATATAAGTATTTTCAAAACATGTTTTTATCCATTTTTTTGTTCAGGCTTCAACCAAGTCGACTAGTAGCCTGACTAGTCGACTAAGGCTGAGGTCGGTCGACCGGGCCGGTCAACCGACGTGCACAATTCTGTGCACGTTTGGAGCCAATGGGACGGTCGACCGGGACGGTCGACCGGTCTGAGAGCAGAGCTCTCTGTTTGTTTGGGTCGACCGGGCCGGTCGACCGTAGTTACCCAATGGTCACTTTTCTGACCGTTGGCGGTCGACCGGGCTGGTCGACCGCTGCCTGTCAGAGCTGCCAGCTCAGCTCTAACGGCTAGTTTTGTATTGGGGCTATATATACCCCATCTCTTTATAGTTTTTGTAGAAGTTTTCAAGTGCAAAAATTTCAGACCTTCTTAAGTGTTTTTAAAGAGTTTTCAAAAGTATTTGGGGCTTTAATCTTTCAATCTTTATTGTTTTAGGTTTTTAGAAAAATCAAAGAAAAGAGGATTTTGGGAGATTTGTCTTGGTTTTCATTCTATATCTTTTGCAAGAATTTTCCCAAGTGTTTTTTTTTGTTGCTTGTTTTCTAAACACCTAGTTTTCTACACTTGAGCTATCTTCTATCCAAATCTATTAGGATCATTTGTTTTGTGGAAAAAGAGAAAAGAAAAGAGAGATTGTTTGTGGTCTTTTGGAACCACTTGTTGTACACCCTTATTCTTGTTGTATCCCTCTTTGGTAGAGGTGATCGGGTGATTGGTTTGCTCCCTCTAGAGAGAGGTGGAGTTTGGTTGTAAACCCTCTTCGGTAGAGGTGTTGGTTGTTGTTGTTGTTATTGGTTGTATTGGCTATGGGCCTACCCCTCGGTTGTGAGGCGGTTGTTTGAGAGAGGAGTTCGGTACTCCATTTGTTGTAAAAATCCTTCTCGGTGAAGGTTCCTTCGGTGGGAGTCCTCGGTGGACGGTATAGTGGATTGGAAATCCTACACGGTGGTGTAGGTGGGGATGTAGAGCAAGGGTGCTCGAACCTCAAATCATATCATTGTGTTTGCGTTTGATCCACTTGTCTCTAAACTCTCTCTCTTTACATTTGTGCAAAGCATCATACTTCATATTGTCATATCATATTTGCTTGTGTTGTGCCTTGCATAATTCACATTGCTATATCTTGTATATGCTTGGTTGTTTGTGTGTGCCTCACTTGTACTTAATCAACAAGAGCTTCACATAGCACCTCAACCCATTCAAGGGGAATCAAGAGGAGTTAGTCCAGAGCCCTTCACGGGGAATTCGGCTACACTTGTTGATTGTATTAAGTGTGATTGCAAAATTTGCATTAGCTTCCGCATTTAGCGCACTTAGTTTTGCATTTAGTTTTAGATTAGCACAAACACCTATTCACCCCCCCTCTAGGTGTTTTCTTTCAATTGGTATCAGAGCTAGTGTTCCTGATACTTAGGCTTAACATCCTAGGAGTAAGATCCTTTGTTTGCTAATCTATTGTTTGCATTTGCTTGTTTGCACACATATAGTTTACCATGGCTTTCATGACCCCACCTATGTATGACCCTTCCAACATTCATGTTTGGAAGATTAGGATGACCGTTTATTTACAAACCCTAGGTCATAAAGTTTACCTTGCCATTACCAAGGAATCCTTCCTTAGTGATAGCAATCATATAGGGGCCAATGCACAAGCCCTAGAGGCCATTAGAAGCACTTTATCTAAAGAATATCTTATGAGTGTTTCTAACCTTGATTCCGCTTTTGCAGTGTGGAACAAGTTAACAACAACCACCACCACCTCCAAGCTTCAATTGTCAAATCAACCGGAGGAATCTAGTGGAGAATCCGATTCACAATGCTTCATGGTCCAAGGGAATGACTCCCTTGAGGTACATTCGGAACCCCACTTAGATAATGATGATTGTGCTAGTTCTTCAAATGATTATGTTGATCTCCATGCCTTGAATGAAGAACTATCTATTGTATGTGAAAAATTAATTGAAAAATATAATTTGTTGAAAAAGAAAAGTCTAGGAATTGAACAAGAAAATAAGAGTTTGCATGCTAGACTTAACAATATTTTGCAAGAGAAGATTGAGGTCTATAATGAAAGGGATTCATTGAGATCTCAATTAGAACTTGCACTTAAAGAAAATGAATTTTTAAAATCTAAAAATGATTGTGAAACACTTTTGAAGAAAAATGAAAACTTGTCTTCAAAAATTGATTTTGTTTTAAAAGAGAATATTGATTTGAAAAATAAAATTATTTCCATTTCAAATGATTTAGATGTGTGTTTAAAGAAAAATGTTGTTTTGAAAAATAAGATTGATGAACATGTTTGCCATGCTAGGGTAATTTCACCTAGATCACCCCTTGCATGCTCCACTTCTTCTTTGATTGAAAATGATATAAATTTAATGAAGAAGAAAATGGATTGTTTGGGCTCCACTATGAGCCAATGTGCTAAGAACCATACACGCTTGGAAACCTTGGTTCGTAAGAAACAAGTTCCAACTTTTATGCATGCACACCCTCCACGGCATACACATGCTCCACACGGACACCATCAACACATGTATGCTCATGTGTACACATGTACACATTGTGGCTGAAAAGGCCATCTTGCTAAATTTTGCTATGATCGTTTACATGTTGAGAATTTAGCAAAGAAGTTTGTTTGGGTTAGAGAAGGTACTAACCCCCATGGACCCAAGAAGATATGGGTACCAAAGACCACCCCTCCTATTATTTTTGATGTAGGTGTGGGCTCTCACATGACGTGAGAGTGATGACACCTTGGAGTGGATGCGTTCCGGACTTAAAAGGAAATCAATTGGATGCATCACTTTCAAGGGAAGGTTTGGTGGAGAGGACCACCTTTGTTTTGGAGAACTAGAGCGGTGCCCTCATTGGTTTTGGTATCGAATCTCTAACTCCTTATGTTTACATGCTTTCCATGTTTATCTTTCATAGCATGATTTGATGTTTAGTGATCATCATGAATATGCCATGTTAATTAGATTAGTGTTATACTTATTAGTTGGTTGAAACATCCATGTTTTATATGGACATATATTTTTGTGTTTTCACCTTGGTTAAACTAATTTGTATGACCTAAATCTAATGCACATGCATGTACATATTGATCATATATGATTTGTATTTCATATCCTTGATGTTTATAGCATGTTTCATTATTTGGTAATTATTATGATAATGCCATGTTTATTTGATCCTTGACATACATGTATAGCATTTTGAGACACCCATGTTTATATGGACCCATATTTTGTGTTCTCACCGTTTGTTTTAGCTATCATGTTTATCATAGGTTTAATAACATGTGGATTTGCATAATAATCATGTTTAAGTTTATCATATTAATATTTATTGTGTTTTGATGCTTCATGTTAGGATTACTTGTTTAGATGTTAGTTTTCATCAAGACTAGGTATATATTCGTGCATATAGTGGGCCACAAATAAATCTATATATGTTTGAGCTTGAATGCTTATTTGAACCCATTAGATGTGCTAGTATAGTCTAGTTTTGATGATTCATACATTTTAAACTCTGACCGACAATGTACAACATGAACCAACCATATATGCCGGTTTGGGATTATCCAAATCAATATGACCCATATCCCCAACCATATGACCATAATTTTAAAATAATTTCAACTCTTCACAGAGTTCATGGGGATTCACCTACCCTGAGTCAAATTTTCAACCATCTTGTCCACAATTTTCATAATATTCATTCCCCAATTTTGATTCATATACTCCTTTTCCTGAACCACCAATTGAAGAAAAATCATCATTGGAAAGGAGTATAGAAGAGTCCTTGCAACAAATGCAAATTTGCTCAATTCACAATCCTTCCCACATCAAACTCAACATACTCCTTTTCTAGAGCATCCAATTGAAGAAGAATCTGAGTTAGAAAAGCGTTTGGAAGTCTTTTGTGATAGAATGCAAAACATGTTGGACTCCTCATATCAACCAAATTTTCAAGAGTCCTACTCATCTTTTTCAGTCTCACCTATGCAAAATGAACAACCATCAATACTAGACTAGAGTATGGAACCCTTGCGTGAGTCCGAGCAGCAATCGCAAAATCTAGTGGACTCACAATTTCACCATAATTTTCAAAATCGACGTCCATACTCATATTATCAAGAAGAATCAATTGCCAAGAGTATGGAAGACATGATTCCAAATCCGAATTCTGTTACCCAACCTGTCAATAGGTTAGACTCAATAATGAGCAATCTGATCAATGAGAGCGAGGAAAATCTTTCTTGTCAACCATTGACCACTCATTATATCCCTAACTCTACTGATTGGACCCTTGAATCATGTCATTTTTGGAATCCAGATTTAATTTCAGAACACACAGTCGAACTTGACCAAACTCAAAGTGATGAAAGTCACCTGGACATTTTGGCAAGTTATCCCTTCCCTGAAATTGAAATCGAACCTGAATATGATCCTGAACCTCCTGTTGGGAATTCCATTTCACTTTTTGATTTAATAATGACTCTGGTATCTTTACCAGATTTTTTTCTCTATTCCGGAGTCAACATTGAATTCTATCCCAGTACACCGTGAAATGGAATCACCTATCTTTTATGATCATACTTCATTGTTGGTGAAAGTGTGTGAATATCACTTCTTTAGTTTGGACCCTGTTTTTGAACTAATTTCGACTCTTATTGTTGACTCTCGGCTTGATCTGAGTCAAATTCCTGAGTCAGTATCGGTTTTTATTCCTGATTCCTTTGAGTCCAAATTCAACATCTTTCAAAATCACACTTCATTATTGGACAAAAATGTTGACAAAAATGACTCAATAATTATTTTTGAAAATTGAAAATTAGATGGGGATAATTTTTTAAATAAGATCATTCATTCAATCAACATTTTATTGGGTCATATTAAAAAGGTCATTGGTGGGTTCCTGCACGATCCACGCTATTTTGATTGGGTAGCAACGTTTGGCCCAATCAGACCACCACCGGAGCCACCCCCTTGAGGTAATCTTCCTTCCCTCTCCATTTGTTTCATATATTTACACATTCACGATGCATTGAGGACCATGCATGAGATAAGTGTGGGGGAGGGTTTACTAACGTAGTTAGTTTTATATTTTCTTTCTTTTACACTTTTTTAAATAAAAAAACTTTTATATAAAAACTTTTCTTTTCTTTTTACAAAACTTTTTGAAACAAGAGAAATAGTTTTTGATTTATTTTTAAGAAAATTAAGATTATCTTAGGAATTAGGAAGACCTCAAATTATGAAATTTTAAACTGAGTCAAAATAATAGATCTTGTCTAAATTATAGGATAAGAAAGTAAAATTGAAAAGATAATTTGATCTTGAATTTTTTGCCTTAGATTTATGCACTCCATACTTACATAATTTTTTGGGATTGAAACAAAAACTAAAAATGCCATAAAAAATATATATTAAAAAAATTTATGTAAATAAAAATCACTTATTGAAGTTGGGTAATTATGCCTCAGGAAGCATGATTATTCATAGCTAAAACGGTGGACAAAAATAAAATAATCCCATTTAGCTTTGTGGCCTTGTTTACTCGAGTCCTTAAGTCCGAGGGATGTTTTCTCATCTGGTGCGCTAAGACCATCTGGTTTGGGAGTCACCGGCTAAAGGCTCACTACCGGGGTAAATAAGAAAGCCTAAGAAAACTAAGGGAAGAAAAAAGAAAAAATAAAAAATAAAAAAATAATATATAAATGGCATGAAAGTTTGAGTCGATATCCCAAAAAACTTCACAGTTCACAAAGTGCATATTTTTCTAAGAGTTTTATGAAAGATCAAGGAGTCAATTCAATTTTAAATTCTTACATTTAATTTATAACAAGATTTTTTTTGCATTTTGACTTAGTTTAAGAAAGAACAATTTCTGGTTAACCTATGACCTTAGATCACTTATATTTTCACAAAAATATTTCAACACTTTTCTCTATTTTCAAATGTGTTTTCAAAATATTAAAATTTGATTTCTTTCTTTATGGATTTTGTGGGTGTAATCCGCTGAAAACCCTCAGGAGACAAAACTCCTCCTCTAGGGAAAACTTAGAGGTTTAACGGCTTGTTGCACATGCTCAATGCAATAGCGTCACCTGCGAAAGTGGTGTAATAATTTCTTTAGTTTTTTTTTTTTTGCTCGGGACGAGCAAAAGATAAGTATAGGGGTGTGATTAGTCTCTAATTTTGCATAATTTTTATCACATTCTCATATTTATTTAATAATAAATTCTGCTAATAATACCTTATTTTCTTGATTCTAGGTACATGGTGTGTAATGAAGAAGAAGACCCTAAATCACCATTTAATTGGTATTTAAAGGCCTATTAAAGATAGCCATTGATCTAGAGAGCTGATTCTGTAAAAACCAGGGGCTGCAAAGACGAAACCGGGCACAGGGCCTGACAGGGGACAGACAGGACCGCACGCGGCTCGAAGCGCTGCGCGCGCGGCCCTAGTATGGCCGCGGCGCTCGCGGCGCTTCGTGCCAGGGTTTGTCCCCTGGCCCCCCTCTTCCCTGGTGGCTATACCCACTGGGTTCCAGAGAAGCAAGATATATAGAGTTTTAGGGTACTTTTCATTTTCATATTGTAGTTTAGTTTAGGTTAGGTTAGTTCTTCTTCTCCCTCTTTATATTTTCCATTTTGTAGTTCTTGTAATAGGGAGAGAGAGTGGTTCATGCTTGGAATGCAAGAGTGCTTGTAATAGAAGGTGACAATCGATGAAAGGTGCTCTCTTTACCTCTCTATATTTTCTTCTCTCTAATCTCTTTTACATGTATAGCTAGTCTTTTCTCTCATGGCAACTAATTACTAACCACCAACTTACTAACTTCTTTTATGATAATCCACATGAATCTAATAGCCTCGTTTTGGCCTTGCTCTCTTGCAAGAGCCATTGATGGCTCATGATGATGGATCTAACACTCTAACTTCCTAACCACTAACAAGCTATCATTACTTTACTTCATGCTTGCTCTTATCGGGTTTTGATAATTTAAGTGTAGCTTGCACTTGTTTGTTGAGTTGGGTTGTGATGAGTTACATATGGGTCATACTTTGAATCGCTCTTGAACCAAGGACTAGTGATGGTCAATGATACATGTGAGGCAACTATCACTAAGAGGTTAGCATGTTAGTGGAGTCATTAGTAGTTAGTGCCATGAGTTTTCTTTCTTTTTCACTTTGTTTTAGAAATACAACAAAAACCACAAATACATTCTTTTCAATGTTTCAACTTCTTCGTATTTCACCGTATCTCTCTTTTCATTCTTTTCTTTCTTTTCTTTTGATTCTTTAAAACTTTGAAGAACGTTTTAACAAACACGTGAATCAACCGGTAAAGCTTCTATCACCTCTCGTCCTTATGGATTCAACTCGTTTTAGCCTCTATGCTATAACAGAAGTATCGAGGAAGCCAAAGCACACACACTTTAAATTTTCATTTCAAAATATACACTTTTTGTGCACGATTTTTCCCCGATCAGCATACAAGGTATGATCACCCAACCAACCACCCTTACAAGATAGAAGTTTTCAAAAATAATTTTTAAAGATAATTTTAGCATAGGTTGAAAACACTACCAATTGAAAAATAAAAACTAGTTTAAAGTAAGCTTGAAAATTAGTAAGAAATCCTTCTAGAAAGAAATAAAATATATATATATCACATGAGATATGATAATTACATAAAAAATTGACATTCAAAATCTATAAAACAAATAGATGCTTATGAATACAAAATCATGCGTAAACAAAGGATATCGAGTGCACAAAAATCATGTAATCAATATATGCATAGAGATTAAGCAATGAAGCTCAATTGAAACAAATGAAATTCTTTTTTCATAAACATAAAAACATAAATTATGAAAAATTTCATTTACATCAAAACTTCTCAAGAAATATATAGAGGATGCAAATATAGACTTCAAGGAATATGTATGTAAAATCAAAACTAAAGCATACATATTTATCCAAAAAAATGAAGTGACTCCACAAGAAAATATATGGCATATAATGTAAGTGACTTAAGAATAGAACATGTATATCAAGTAGTTTTGATAAAATTTACATATACTTGAATTTAAACACATTCTCATTTAAAAACTAAACATGTCAAGGGTGTTATAAAAACAAGTATAGGATTACAAGTATAAATGTAAGAATCATCAAAACTAAGTCACACAAGTACATATAATGAGTACACATAAGCAACAAAGCATGTAAAATATAAGAATCAAGTGTAACTTACTAGTTGTATAAGTATATATATATAAGTTTTAATGAAAGTTACATCTAAACATGTAATCAAAATATGATGCGCACAAACATAACAAAACATGAAAGATGAAACAATATGAACATTAGTGTAAATGTAAGTATTATGAACACTAGGTTATACACAATAGCTAAATTATACTGAGACACAAAAATATGAATCAATATAATCATGGGTGGATCTCTAATACTATATATGTATATCACAAGTCTAATAAACATTGCATTTAACCATAATGAGCATTAAAACCATAACATGCTAAAATCATCCAGTATGAAGCATGTAAATCTTAACAAATATGCTAAAAATATAAAATAGAAGTTAGAGATAGTTACCAAAACTAATTGAACTAATCTTCACTTCTCTAAACATGGTGGTCCTCTGATTGAGATTTTCCCTGCACACAAAATATAGAATTTCAGAATTTAAAACAATAGTGCAGGGTGCTCAATTCTAATCCGCTGTAGAAATGGCTATGCGGGTCGTGATCCTCAGGGAGGGACTAGCGATGGAAGCATTTAAGTAAGTTCTCTAAAAATTTCTTTTTTTTTAGTTATTAAAAGGAAAATCAGAAAATATTAGTTAAAGTTAGGTTAGAAAGAAAACGGTATTTACAATGAGTCAGGAAAGAAAGAGTTGAAGTGTGGGTGATTTAATCTACAAAAATAAAAGAAAAGAAAAGAACACGTACCTTAGTTTGGTTGAGGAAATACGTGAAAACCTTACATGTTCTACCTTACTTCGGAGGCGTTCAACGCATAAATCATAGGATCGAGCTCAGTCCCCTATTCGCATTATATCTTCAAGCTGGGCAAGAATGAAGTGATAAGGACCTTGAGGAGGAGAACATCTCCATGAAGTATCGTTGGCACTCACAAAGACTCGTTATACTTGTGCTTCGGAAATCACTTGCATGCTCATCAACAACCAACAGAGATAAAAATAGAAAAAGAGAAGAAAACGAAAAGGAACGTAAAGCAATGAACATAAGAAAAATATTACCTTTATTGCTTTAATCAATGGCAGAAAAGAGGAGGGTACATCGGTGTCACGCTCAGCATAGGCCTCTTTCTCTTTAAAAGAAATAAAAATTACAAAAGAAAAGCCTAACTACAAACTAGAAGAAAGCCTAAAAACCCTAACTTTGGCCCTGTACTGCGCTGGACGCCCTTCTCGGTTGCACTGCAGGGGTATTTATAGGTGCAGAAGGAAGTAGAGTCCAAGAACGACTCCTCCACGAAAACGGTTCCCTGGACTCATCCAGATTGCCGCGGAAACGCGGCTTGGGCCACGTTTTCGCAGCCAAAGTGTGGCGGCTGGCCACGCGCTTTGGCGCGTGGCCTCCCCTGGTCCGTCCATCTGGGTATAGTCTTCTGAAAGTTGCATCCTGACTCTTCATCTTGGGATTTCGGGATAACTTGGGAAGCAAGTTATCTAGATCCCAAATCTTTTATCAACGAATTTGCTATCCTTCTTTGGCTTTTATCCTCATCCTGCAAGTGTTTAGGGTTGAATAGAAGTCTATCCTTCCCTCTTCTTTTAGTATTTGCAACTTTTGCCCTTGGTATTTGCAACTTTGACATTTGATAATTGCAACTTTTGCATTGGGCTTGAATATGAGCTTTTAGGCTTCTTTTTGGGCTTTATTCTTTATTTTTTATTTACTCAAGGCCTACACACAATAAATAATAAAATATTAGTAAATGTGCAGAATTATAGGAATAAATATGAAAATGTGATGGTAAATGTAATGATAAAAAAACACTTTTCACTACCAATCACACCCCCACACTTATCTTTTTGCTCGTCCTCGAGTAAAAATCAAAAAGAAAAAGAAAAACTAAACTAGCTAACTCACTTTCGTAGGAATCAAGATTGCACTTAGCACGTGCAACAAGCCGTTAAACCCCTAGGTTACCCTAGAGGACGAGTGTTGTCTCGTGAGGGTTTTCAGCGGATTACACCCACAAAATCCATAAAAAGGAAAAATATTTGAAATACGTTTGAAGAGACTAAGTAATCTATAAGTTTTTAGGATCATCATTTTTATTCATTCTTAAACTTAGTCTATATATAGTAAATTGTTATCCATTTTAGGTAAGGATCAAAATTGAATTTTTGTATAGTCTTTTTCGTTACCAAAAATCATATGCATTCTTGTAAATCTTTGCTAGGAATTCCTTAACTTGGACTCTCATGCCTCTTTATTATTATTATTATTATTTTTTTATAACTCATCTAATTTTCTTTCGTGTAAGTATCAAGGCTTCTTGAGGCCCTCATACCTAACTAATTGACTATTAGATGTGTTAATATAATATTTTTTTCTCTTTTTTTTTAAGATGTATAACTCATCTAATTTTCTTTCGTATAAGTATCAAGGCTTCTTGAGGCCCTCATACCTAACTAATTGACTATTAGATGTGTTAATACATATATTATATTTTTTAGTTTTCTTAGGCTTTCTAATCCACCCATGTAGCGAACTTAAAATCGGTGGCTCCCAAACTGATTGGTTTTAGGGCACCGGGTGAGAAAATACCCCACGGACTCAAATTCGAGTGAACTAGGCCACAAAACTAAGGACGCTTATTTATAAACTCACCTTTAGGCGTGAATACTTATGCTTCTTGAGGCACATGTATCCAGCTTAATCAGTGAATTTCTCTTCTTTTTTTTTTTAGAATAGGGCACAAGAGTCTTTGTCTTAGAATCCTAGATATGTAAATGTATTAGGTATGCATATTTCATTAAGGTAAAAATCAAGACTAATTACTTATTCAATTTCTCCTCCTATACCTAAAAATTCAACAATTTATTTATTTTGACCAAGTTTTTAGAAATCCTAATCATGATTTTCCTAATTCTTAAGATTAACTTAGATTTCTTTCAAAAGATAAGTCAAAATATTGTCCTTTTTATAAATTTTTTTTCATTTTTTTAATATTAGCAAATTTTTGTTAGTTTCTACCTATGTTAGTATGTTAGTAAAGCCTCCCCCCACACTTATCTCATGCATTGTCCTCAATGTATGAATGTATGCATGTATGCATGAAAAAGAAGAAAGGGAAGGCAGATGTTACCTCAAGGTGATGGTTCCGGTGGTGGTCTGATTGGGCCAAGCGTTGCTACCCAATCAAGATAATGTGGTAGTTCACGAAACCTACCTTTATTGACCTATTTTCTATTTACATGTTTACAGTCCCCAGTATGAATAGGATCATGGAAGATCCTCTCGTGAAACTTACTTCCTTTACATGACCAGTCCTGAAAAATCATCACAGAGTCATGGTCTATACCTATGTCCAACAAAAGAATGTGACTTGGTAGAATGGTTGACTTGGACTCAAGAATGATAGGTTAAGGAACGAATACCGACTCAGGAAAGAAACTTAAATCAAGTAAGGGTTCAGGAGTCGAGCTTGTTTCAAAAAGTGTGTCCAAGTCAAGAAGTTGAAACTCAAGTCCACAATCATCTTCCCACAATGGAATGTGACTCAATATTGGTGATTCAAGTTCATGAATGATAGGTGTGGGAATCAAATCTGACTCTAAAAGATTACCTAAGTCGGGTAACAAAACAGGAGTCAATATTGATTCGGGAATTTGAACTTGATCACAGATTTGAGAATCAAAGTCACATATCTCATTCGGTTCAATCTCATAAAAATGAGAACTTGCCAATTTGTCAATGGGACTTTCAAAAGTATGAAATTGGTCAAGTTCAATATGATGATCATCAAAAATGGGTGATTCAATTTCATGATCTATGGGTACGGGAATAAATGTTGGCTCAGAAAATTGGTCCAAATTGGGTAAGGATACCAGAGTCAACATAGATTCGAAAATGGAAACTGAATCGCAAAGTTGGGGATCGGGTTCACATTCACAATCTAATTCAATCTCATTGAAATTAAAACTAGCCAATTTGTTCAAGGATTGGGGTTGAGCAAGTTCATATTGATGTGATGAAATTGAATTTTGATCAAGGTCTTCTAGACAGAATGATTCTTGGTTCCTATCAACTTGCTCAAGAATGTTGGAAAGTCTAGAAATTTGATCATTCATTATATCTTGTAACCGATCCACTTTTTCTTCTAACCCATCGAATAGATCAATGGTGGACTGAAACCTTGGTGATGTGGGAAGAGACGTATATGAAGATAATGGTTGAACAGGTGGTTGACCATACGGCTCAGGGGTATTGAATCCCCATTAACTCTGTGAAGAGTAGTGATGATTATTCCAATCTTGTTCATAGTATTAGGACTGGGGCATATAATGATACGGATAAGACCAATCTGGCACACTAGGTTGGTCAAAGTTATGATATGCCGGGTTGGTAATATCCGAATAAGATGTTGGTGTGTATGGATTCTCATTAAAGTTGAAAAAATTGTTGTTACAAGCCATATCACACAAACACAAACAAACAAACAAATAAGTAAACAAAAAAGAAAAAATTCTATCCTAAGTTAGGGTAGACTTATGACCTAGACGACTCCTAACTGGTTAGACTGTTCACGGGAGGTAGGGTGCAGACTTTGACCACAAGTTAATCAGCCAGGTCAGGGCAAGATTGGTGGGAGGTTTTCCATCAAAGACGTTCCTTAATTAAATAACCACCAATCTTCGGGCTTTCGGCCCTCAATCCCCTTCCTAGACACTGATTTGGCAGGAGTCAATTTTCAACACCGTTCCCCCTTAGGATAATCTCCTAATTGAGTCCGAGATGTCCCTAGGGCCAACGTCTACTAATTTTAGTCAGGCTTGGGTTAGTGAGTGCTTGGGATATGATTTTTGGGCCAAGGAAGGGTGATTAAATCCCCACCTTATCTTGTTATGGGTTAGTGCCCTTAAGATAAGTTTGTGCAATTGTACAAGATATGTAAATAAGATTCACTCAAAGCAATGAAAATCAACCAAGAGATGAGTCCTATTCTACATGCAATGCGAACGTACCTTGCTCCAGCACTCTTCAATAGTAAAATAAAGGAATTGAAAAGACACGTGCCTAAAATGCAAACGTCTAATCAATTTTTTATCTTTTTCAATAAGTATTTTACTGTTGATTAATTAGCAGTCTGCAGGTTTATCACAGAACAAATATAACAGAGCTGACAAATTAAATTTCAGATTGCAGCAACCTGCAGAAAATTCAGTAAGTAGTTCTCTACTACTGCCGCGGATCCGCGGCTATTGCTGCGTTTGCGCGGCAAGGTAGTAGTCTCTGCTGCTCTGCCTTCGAGGGCAGAGGCACAGAGTTGCTATTTGTCCTTTGCTGCTATGATTATTCCTGTTCTCCAAACCTGCAAACAGAAAGAATAAAAGAATTAGTTAATAATTTTTTTTTTAGAGAAAAACTTACCGTCCCTCCCCGGCAACGGCGCCAAAATTTTGATTGAGATTTTCCCTGCACACAAAATATAGAATTTCAGAATTTAAAACAATAGTGCAGGGTGCTCAATTCTAATCCGCTGTAGCAATGGCTATGCGGGTCGTGATCCTCAGGGAGGGACTAGCGATGGAAGCATTTAAGTAAGTTCTCTACAAATTTCTTTTTTTTTAGTTATTAAAAGGAAAATCAAAAAATATTAGTTAAAGTTAGGTTAGAAAGAAAACGGTATATACAATGAGTCAGGAAAGAAAGAGTTGAAGTGTGGGTGATTTAATCTACAAAAATAAAAGAAAAGAAAAGAACACGTATCTTAGTTTGGTTGAGGAAATACGTGAAAACCTTACATGTTCTACCTTGCTTCGGAGGTGTTCAACGCATAAATCATAGGATCGAGCTCAGTCCCCTATCCGCATTATATCATCAAGCTGGGTAAGAATGAAGTGATACGGACCTTGAGGAGGAGAACATCTCCATGAAGTATCGTTGGCACTCACAAAGACTCGTTATACTTGTGCTTCGGAAATCACTTGCATGCTCATCAACAACCAACAGAGATAAAAATAGAAAAAGAGAAGAAAACGAAAAGGAACGTAAAGCAATGAACATAAGAAAAATATTACCTTTATTGCTTTAATCAATGACAGAAAAGAGGAGGGTACATCGGTGTCACGCTCAACATAGGCCTCTCTCTCTTTTAAAAGAAATAAAAATTACAAAAGAAAAACCTAACTACAAACTAGAAGAAAGCCTAAAAACCCTAACTTTGGCCCTGTACTACGCTGGACGCCCTTCTCGGTTGCACTGCAGGGGTATTTATAGGTGCAGAAGGAAGTAGAGTCCTAGAACGACTCCTCCACGAAAACGGTTCCCTGGACTCATCCAGATTGCCGCGGAAACGCGACTTGGGCCGCGTTTCCGCGGCCAAAGTGTGGCGGCTGGCCACGCGCTTTGGCACGTGGCCTCCCCTGGTCCGTCCATCTGGGTGTAGTCTTCTGGAAGTTGCATCCTGACTCTTCATCTTGGGATTTCGGGATAACTTGGGAAGCAAGTTACCTAAATCCCAAATCTTTTATCAACGAATTTGCTATCCTTCTTTGGCTTTTATTCTCATCCTGCAAGTGTTTAGGGTTGAATAGAATTATGTCCTTCCCTCTTCTTTTAGTATTTGCAACTTTTGCCCTTGGTATTTGCAACTTTGACATTTGATAATTGCAACTTTTGCATTGGGCTTGAATATGGGCTTTTGGGCTTCTTTTTGGGCTTTATTCTTTATTTTTTATTTACTCAAGGCCTGTACACAATAAATAATAAAATATTAGTAAATGTGCAGAATTATAGGAATAAATATGAAAATGTGATGATAAATGTAATGATAAAATGCACTTTTCACTACCAATCATCCTCCCATCAAAATTCCTTGATTGCGATGCATCAATTTAAGTGTCCGTTGAGCTGCGACTACATCCACCATCAATGCACCAAATCTCTCACATCTTGTGAGAGCTCACGCCACATCAGAAGAAATAGGAATGAATTTTTATACCCAAACTTTCTTGGGTCCATGGGGGTTAGTACCTCTCCTAATCCAAATATTTATACTTTCAAAATTTATAACATTTATTCTATTGTAACAAAATTTTATAAGGTGACCTTTACGATCAGAATGTTACAAGTGTACACTCTAACACGTATAGTGTCATGTGTGTGAAGATGAGAAGCTTGTGTATGCCGTGATGGGTATGCATGCATATGTGGAGTATATTTCTTTCAAAACATGTATTCCAACCTCTTGTAGTCCATGGCGCATTACCTCAGAGTGAAGTCCAAACAATCAACACTCTTTTTCAAAACACGAATATCATTTTCAAAAATGGAAGAAGATGTGGAGCAAGCATGAGACACAAATTCTTATCATTAGGAGATAAAGCAATGGCAGCATGACAAGAATGGAAAGCAAAATTATTTTTCAAAGAAATTTTTTCAACAGAAACACATTCCAATTCCTTTGAAATCAAAACAATTTTATTTTTCAAAGAATCATTCTCTTTTAAAACAAAATCAAGTCTAGAAGACAAAACATCATTTTTCTTCGTAACATCATCAAAATCATTTTTGTTTTTTAAAATCTCATTTTTCTTTAAAATAAGATCAAGTTGAGTTTTCAATTAATCCTTTTCACTTGAAATCTCAGCTTTCTCTTTCAAAATCAAATCTAACTTTGAAAATAACATCTCATTTTCTTCTTTAAATCAAAACTTTTATTTTCAAAGCTTTGTATTTTGAAAGCAAGTTTTCACAAAATATTGAAAGCTCTTCATTCAATATATGTGCATCCATAGCATTATCATCATTAGAAGTGCTAGCACAATCATCAAGATGAGAATCCGAAGTTATCTCAAGGAAGTTATTCCCTTAGATCACATAGCAAGCTTGATCGGACTCATCTCCAATAGATTTTCTCTCCGAAATATTTGAAGCTTGTTCCTTGTGAAAGATCAAAGTGTTTCACACTGCAAAAGTGGAATCACAATGAGAAACCAAAGAAATATATTTCTTACAAAGTGTGTGCTTTGGTGCACCATAGCTTGTGCATTAGCCTCTAAATCTTGCCATTATCAACATAAAATTTCTTGGTAGCGGTAACATATACATGCAATCTTAGGGTTTTAAGGTAAGAACTGATCTTAAACATTCACATATCAATATTAGAAATATCATACATGAGTGGTGCAAGATAATCCATGAGTATAAATAAATAAGTGTGCAAAGTAAATAAGTAGATTAGCAAAATGAGGATCACTCCTAGGTGGTTAAACTGAATATCAAGAGCATTAGCTCTGATAAAAATTAAAAGTACACCTAGAGGGGGGTGAATAGGTGTACCGTTAATCTAGGGACAAATAATGCCGAATTAAAAATGCATGCTAACACACACAACGTATAACCAAAAGTGAAACCGAATTCCCCATGAAGGGCTCTAATACTTCTCCTCACGATTCCTCTAAACTAAGAGTTGAGGTACTTCAATTGCTCTCTTGGTTGAATACTACTGTGAACACATTAATAATATCAAGCATGAATAGATATGAGCAAGAATAGCAATGCAAGATATAAAGAGTAAAGAGTTGAGAGAGAAATATCCAAGTACAAACACGATAATATGTTTTGAGGTTCGAGCCACCGCTCTACATCCCTGCCTTCACACAGAAGGATTTTCACATCCACTAAGGATCTTCCACAAAGGGACCTCTACCGAGGAATTATAACTTACAACCAGAAATACACAACTGTAACTCTAATACCTTACACAAGAGGGAAGACACAAAGCCAAACACAAAACAAAGAAGATATTATAACTTAGTGATCTAATAATCACAAACAATATGTTGTGATCTCAAAAGGCCACAAATAAAACCTCTCACAATACAATGATCCTAAAGGATAGATTTTGAAATGAAAAGCTCAAGTATGTAAGTGCACAAAGTTTTTAGAAAAAACACAAAGAAAAACACTTGGGAAAACTCATAAAATGATAAAGGAATTGAAGAATACAAAGTAGATTTCCAAAACTTATTTCTTTTGATTTTTCAAAACTTTCAAACAAATAGAGATTTTAATTTAGAAGCCCCAAAACTTGTTTAAAACTTGCTGCAAAAACTCAGTTGAAAATAAGAAATATTGCTCTTAAAAATCATGAGAAAAACTAGCCAAATGGACCCATATTGATAGGCTAAAAGAAAATAGCCATTGGGTACAAAACCCAGGTCAAAATGACCTGTCGGCCCGGTCGACGCCCAGTCAACCGGCCAA
The DNA here is from genome assembly GCA_038442645.1 of Agave tequilana. NCBI lineage: Eukaryota > Viridiplantae > Streptophyta > Magnoliopsida > Asparagales > Asparagaceae > Agave > Agave tequilana. The sequence continues at coordinate 116,111 of JAVJIF010010924.1, read as the reverse complement.
CAGTCTTTTTTATGACCGTCGGGATGCCGGTTGACCGCCCCCAAAACAAATAGTTGTCTCCCTATGATCGGTCGACCGCCCAGTCAACCGAGCTAAGCCCAAAAGTGGGCTTGAGCCAGTCGATCGACCGCTAGTTGGGCTCGTGCACATGTGCACGTCGATCGACTAGTCGGTCGACCAAGCTAGCCTACAGTCGATCGGTCGGTCGACCCTAAGCAGCCCAAAACTGCAATTTTCAGGGTTTAAAAACCAACTTCATAAACCCATACAAATTTTAATAAAACCTCATAAATTTCACAAAAATAAGTTCATATACATACTTTGAAGTACAAATATGTGTGATAAAAATCAACACATATTGCAAACAATTGAACTATTTTTACGATAAAGAAATATAGGCAAAAACCAAAAATCATATTTTCCAAAATTCAAACATTGAAAAATTTGATTTTTTTATAAACTTGTATAAATATAAAAATGATATATTGAAACAAATTTGAAGCATAGTATGTATAGATAGAATCCAATACACATAGTAAATGATATATACTTGATTTTGACAATAAATACCAAAATAAGTTTTGATAAAAATAAAACTTAAACACATGAACTAGATTCAACAAAATAAATTTTTCTAAACATATATAAACCATCAATGTATATGAACGAAATCCAATATACATATAAATCATGTAAACTTCTTTTGATGGATTCTATTCATGAAACCGATGTATGTATACTTGATAATCCGAAACTCAAAACCGTTTACATGTTGAACCGAAACACATGAACTCATAGAAATAAGTTTTTCTAAACAATAAAGCTCTAATATGTGTAGATAGAATCCAATACATATATAAACATGATACTTATTCTATTGAGATGTAAATCATGTAAACATAAATTCTTGAAATAAAAACAGTTAAACCGAAAGCCAAAAACTATAAACCTTGTGTGTGTGTGTGTACTTGAGCAATTCAAAACTAGACTATCCTTTCATAAGATTTAAACAAACAAACAAATCTAAACTAAAGTCTTCTTATAAATCTTCTTCTCCAAGATGACTCGATTCAAACACGATCCAAAGAGCGATAACTCTATCTCAAGTTCTTGTAAACTTTAAATGCAAACTCTTGAATCAACATGTGATAGCTTCTAATCTTGACTTCGAGTCTTTTATTGAAGTTAAAATACCAACTAAGATCTTGATCAATATCTGAAACTTAATAAACATAAGATCATTAGTAACATAACTTTATCATCAAAACTAGGAAGAAAGGTCTCTGGGCCAACATGATCATCAATGCATTACTAGTGTACCTGCTCAGTTTGCTTACAATGTAAGCTATATCGGATCTATGCAATTCATTAGATACATTAGATTTCCGATAATTTGAGAATACTCCAACTATCATTTTACAGTTATTGCATTCTTGCGAAAGTGAATATGTGAGAGAAAAGGATTTGTATTTCCTTTGATCTCATATTGCTTGATTCTTTCTATTATCTTGTCTGCGTAATGTAATTGAAATAAACTGATTTCATCTTGAGTTCTAGTAATTTTAATTCTTAAAATTACATCGGCAACACTCAAATCCTTCATATCAAAGTTTTTGGATAGCATATTTTTAGTGGACTTAATAAATTCAATATTAGTCGGGACTCACTAGACTTGTTGGTACTCAGGCTCTAGCTGCTCTAGTGATGGAAAGACATTGAAGGAGATCTAAGCAAGCCGTAGGTGAAATGGGATGGGTTCGGTTTATGTGTGTGAGCCACACACTCATAGAGGGCCAATCCCGCGTTGACACGTGGAATGAACCTCTTATAATTTCTTATAATATGTGTGTGAGGCTCACACACATAACATATTCTAAAAAGATCAATTCACGTATCAATGCGGTGTGATAATCCCACTTACTGAGATGATTGGTGCCTGGGCGGCAAACAAAATGGCGATACTCAGACGGGGGACGATGATGCTTTGGGTGGAACGCGATGCCCTGGGTATTATCTTGACTAATCAAAGGGGCAGTAGAGTCGATGGTTATGCAGGGAACCTACTGAGCGACATCAATGGGCGGTTGGGGACGGCAACTGAGCGTAGAGTCACACATATTCTTCGAGAGAGCAATAGCGCTACATATTTTATGGCAGTTGGAGGCTATAAAAGAATCGAAACAGAGTATGCAATGGGTAACCTACCCTCTCAGTTACACAACCTAATTAGGTTGGATGGTTGGAGTTGTGGCTCAGAAAGAAGACATAGATGAGTTTTCTTGCATCACCCAAAAAAAAAGCTCAAAGACATCACCCAGAATCCATATATTATATCAAATTATGGACCAAACTTGGGGGGGTAAAAAATCACTCTGAGATTGGAGAGGATTGTGTAGACTATACTTGGATGGTAATGCACGCAGGCACGTATCAGATAGAATGTATTCCGATATTGAAAAAAGTACTTTGAACCGTGTATGAGCCTCAAAATTTACCGCTCAAATTTTTCCAGACTATGCCCTTGAACTTGCCTCCACGTAGGACGACCCATACAAGACATGAATGGAAAAACAATTGGACGCTCAATTGGAGTCACGAGTTAAATAACATTTTAATTAACTAATAATTATCTAATACACTCTACATACAATTACACTAACTTTGCTAAAAACTAAATACAATAAAAATTGCATCTGAAGAGCTTAGATTGGCATGTGCAATCAGCGATCCTACTATCTATTAGTTTTATACTTGTTACTCCCTCCGTCTGAAAAAAAATTATCCTAAATTAGTAGTTCATTTTGAATCTCAATACTATTTTTACGATTTTCAATATTATGTATGGAATAATACGCTTACTTTTTCTCTTTATAACAAAAATATTATTCTTCATTTTAACCCTACATTCTTAATTTTGCTATTCTCAATGCAAGGTAGAATTCGAAGATCAAAAAAAATTAAAACTTTCAACCACGCATAATTAAAAATGTGCCCTGTCAAAACTGCCTAGAAATTTCGAAACGGAGGGAATATCTTTTTCGCGTGTCACATATTGTGGCTATTAGTACTGTCAGTTCAATTTTATATTGTTTAATTTATTTTTTTAGCTTGTTAGATATAGTGTTAATTACTTTTATGTTAATTCTAAATTACACTACATTGCAGCCAAAGAAAAAAAATTACACTACCACAGATAAACAAATAAGAGGCTCAAATTATACATGCACAAAATAAGAGTCTTAGATTGGGGGTGAATAGGTCGGCTTAATTCAAGCACGAATAGAAACACAAATGAACCAGCCTGATACGACACGCGGACCGATTTAGTGTCAATGAGCGGTGCATGATTACACCCATATAGTACTACTGGACCGTGCCTGAACTACTAGAATTTGTCTAAACACGACATGCCCCACTTCCAACCCTGTAAAGAGCACCACTCTTTACGATTTCTCTGGGATACGGGAAATGCTCGCACATGAATACCTAACAAATCTTCTCTTTCATGTGTCGATATTACTAAATGGCTCTTTACAAACATCGTTCATTATCCTTCATGTCACCACTTAAGTTATCCGTAGGTAAACTTGACCTTAGTGACAAGCACCATTCAAATGAATGGCTCTAGTGACACAAGGAGAAGCACATCCTTCCTCATTTCATTGAATCTTTCTCCCTTTAAATTAATGTTGGCAAAATATGTATTGTAGTTTTATTGTATTATCTAATGGATATTTTTCTTTTAAACTCTGCTTTTTACATGCGTGTCTGCTGATTTTAACTTGAGTAGATCTAAACTATATAAAAATTACACCACTATATCAAAACTATAAAATTATAATGAGGATTGAAAATAATATTTTTATAATCTAACATACAAAAAGACCTAAGGAGAAGTACAATTAGCAAGGGATTTCTCGTTGTGTTTCTCCTCTTTAGCTAAGACAAGGATCCTCTTCAACTTATAACATGTTGATCATGTGCATTCCCCTACTGAAAGTTAAAAACACAATATCTTGTGCATTCCTCTCTTCATGTTGACGACATTCTAATGGGAAGGACCAGCTTCAATTGCAAATGACTCAGTGATCTAACAGCGAAAGATATATCATGACGAGTGCACAACATTACATACATTAAGAACACAATATAACATTTTTGCATCACTTGGCTTGGGTAAAATGAAACATATAACAATTGTATATGCATGTACTAAAGAACATTGTAGCATTAATGCACAGTTCCTGATTATCCTAATTTTGACCATTACAATATAACATTTGTGTGTATCTATTAATTCAAGCAAAGAACATAATGTTTTTTTGCACATCTCCTATATGAAAATAAAATATGCTGGTCCATATCCTCATATTTGGACTTTTAGCTGAAATACATAATACTTGTGTTTTAACTCCTATGCATCCTCGAAAAGAAAATAATAATAAAAGTATAAAGGACAATATAGCCAAATTTTCAACACAAATTTAAATGAAAACATGCCTTTTTCCCTCTTTTCATATGAATGTTCTCTTCAAATGCATCAAGTACATCTTTCCTTTCGGGCCTGTTTGGTTAAGGGTGGAAGTGAGGAAGTGAGGAATTGAGAAAGTAGTAATAATTCCCTTTGGAACTTGGGAATTGGTTAGTAATTTTTCGGTGTTTGGATGTTGTTGGGAAGTGTGATTTGAAAAATATTTTGTCTTTCCGGTGTTTGGATGGTAATATGAAAGTGAAAGTGAAAAAGTTGACCACAAAGTTGACCGTAAAATAATATTAAAATAAAAATTAATTAAGAAAAATAAAAAATAGACTGTAATTAAAATGCAAGTGAGATTTACATGGTCAAAAAATTAACTGTTTTGTGCTACAATTTATTACAAATGAGATTTATATGACCATAAAATTAGCTGTAGCACTCTGGAAGTAAGGAAATGGTTGTGTAAAAGAGAAAAGAGAAAAGAGAAAGATGTTTTCTTATTTTCCTTTTCCGGTGTTTGGATAGATAGGGAAGTGAGCAATTATACTTCCCTATTTCCTTACTTCCGCCCACTTCCTTGCAACCAAACAGCCTCGAAGATACAAACCCATAGCCCATAAAGTTTCTTCAAAACTTGAATTTCCTTGAAATACAAACTCGTAGTTTCATGAAGTATTTCAAAGCTTGAAATTGAATGTGAGGACCCAAGATGGTGAGTCAAATTCAGTATGCATCTTTCATTAATGATACAAAATCCATAGTGCCATAAAGTTTCTTCAAAACTTGGCGCTTGTTTGACTATCTACAAGTTCAAGTTGTAAATGAGAAACCATTTTGCTTAAATGGAGAGTAGTAAAAATGTTTTGCACAAGTAACTTTTCAAGTGTTTAATTGACAATATAAAATATAATTGAAAAAGTATATTGTCAATTATAATTTTTTGTATAACTGTAAAGTAAAATGAGAAGTCAATTTTTATTGTTTGGTTGTTCGTTTGCAACATCTGCTAGACATGACATAAGTAAAAATTTTAAGTAATTTAATTTTAAAACAGAACCATGTACTTAATTAATATATAAATAAAAAATATTAATCTAATAATAACAAATACTAATTTAACAATAAAAATATTAATTTAATAATAAAACATTAATCTAATGTAAATAAAAAAATCTAATAATAACAACATATTAATCTGATAATAAAAAATATTAATCTAAAAATAACAAAAAATTGCAAATATGTCTGCAAGTGAAATTTACAAGTGAGCCTGCAAGTAGACCATAAAATTACAAATGAAAATGCAAGTGCAAGTGGATTTACAGGTGAGACATAAAATCGCTTTTTGATTTGTAAGTGGGATTTACAAACAAAGTAAAATCTTTAGGTTTAAGTGGCCTCTGCAATCTGACCCAATTGTACTCAAACAAACAGCCTCTTGTATTTGAAGTGGACTCAAAATGATTTTTTCAAGTTCCAATAGTGTCAAGTATGCTCAAGTTCTAGTAATATCAAGTACGATTTAAAGAACTTTACAGAATTCACAAAATATAACATGTGCCTAATTCAACTCATTATCTATTATGATATATAACATGTGTCTAATTTAGTTATTGTCTAACAACAAAATAAAGATTTAGATATTCACAACAGTGATTCAAAATTCATCTAAAATAATCTCAAATAATCACAAAATATATGCTCTCTTTCCGCAAATTTGTTAAAAAATAATTGAATTCTCCCCCTCAAATAAGTTGACTCATATTTTGAAAGAATTTATACTTACATGAAAATAAAGCTTTATATATTCACACAGTGTAATCAAATTTCATGTCAAATAATCTCAAATTATCCAAAAATATATATACTCTTTTCGTAAAATGGTTAAAAAAGTAATTGACTCATGTATCCTCTCCATCAACTAAATTGACGCATTCAAGGACAGAACATAAAATAAAACTTCAACCGTTATGATTTATGACTAAATTAGTTTTCTCCAATATCTCAAACCTCTGTATATAGATCTTATAAATATATACATCTAAAGATTTCTTGCTCATTATTACAAAAAATACTTTCTTATTTTTATATAGAGATAGAAACATTTTGGTGATATAACTTGTGTTTGTTTGTTGCTAATAGGGATATAAATAAATTCTATTGCAGTAACCTAATTCATGGGCCATAATAGTTTAACATGCCATTTTCATGTTTCATGCAGCAATGATGTTGCGTTCACGCAATTTATCACTCTTCAATTTTAAATTTGGCTTAAGAAAGTGAACTGAATGGCAACAAATTAATACACTATAAGAAGTAACAAATTAAGAATTTAAAGAAAACAACAGAATGTGGCCTACGGAAACTATTTAATAAAACAAACTTATGGTCAATAACTAACACATAAAAACTCCAAAAATAAATTTTAACATTCCTACAATTTGTTGTACAAACAAGCAAAAGATTTAGGGTTTATATGGGGTATAAACCTCTTAACACTTCAATATCTTACATCACAGCTATAATGTTAACTTGTGTTCTTTCTCAGCTAATCCCTTCCTCATGCTAAACCTTATATCTTGGTGAAAGGATCAAATCATAACATGTTAACAACCCCACCTCCATGCCTCAAAAACCAGAATCAACATTCATCCTATCAGAACATTTATTAGAAACATATTATAACAAAAAAGAAAGAAAGAAAAAATTGAATTTAGCAATATCTGATAATAGTTGGGAGTTGGGATCTCATACTTACAAACCCCCCCACCCTAGACTGGAGAGAGTTATATTTTATACTTAGTCCAGAGCAACCACATATCCAACACAGGAAAACCAAATAGATGAAACAATTAAGAATTGGAACACAAGGTGCAAGAGGCAAGGGAGAAAATATGAAGTAAATAAAATGTTTTGGAAGGATATGCCAAATTCATCTTTGGTCCCCTTTCTAATTTTATAGAAAGTCTTCATCCAATATTTTTGCAAGCAAAGACATGCATTGTTACTATATAGCTCAGAAATGATAATGACTGATCTTTTTCTTATCTTATAGTATAATTATTCAAGCATCTATATCAATGTTGATAGCACAACAGAGAAATACTAGGTTCAAGACTCGGTAGTGAAAACGTAGAAGATCTACTATTAACAAGCAATTGAGAATAGTCACCACACAATCAAAGAACACTAGATTTAACATGGTTCAGCAAAATTCCATACGTCCATGGGGGGTGAAATCACCTAAAGGGGGTGAATAGGTGACTAGCTAATTTAATAATGAATTAATGCAGAATTAAAACTATTTATGCAAATTAAAAATTCTTAAGCTACACACACCAAGTATAACACAAGAGTGTAACCGGATTCCCTATGAAGGGCTCTGGACTAACTCCTCAAGATTCCTCTAGATAAGAGTTGAGGTGCCGCTATGGCTCTCTTGGTTGAATACAAGTGTGAGCAAACAATCCCCAAGCATATATCAATTTAAGCACAATGTATATCAAGCATATAAAGATGAAAGCAAAGTAAGCATGCAAGATATAAACACGAGAGATAAAGAGAGAGCAATCGCAAACACGGGAGATTTGTTTCGAGGTTCGAGCACACTTGCTCTACGTCCCCGCCTTCAACATTATGAAGGATTTTCACTAAAAATCGATCCTACTGGATCACTCGGTGCCGCAACACCTACAAGCGAGTTCACACTAGAACTCCTTTGGACTCTCTAGTCCCTCTCTTGTTCCCACAAGAACAAACACACGCAAGCACGCAAGCTTGCTGAGGTCGCACCTCTACACCGAGCTCTCACTAGAACTCGAAACAACGCGAACCCATAGGTCACCCTCCTCAAAGTACAATGTAGAACACTTGGTGATCTAAACACTTTGATCACCTAAAATCCTCTCACAACAAAAATCCCTATAGGATTGATATAGCAATGGATAGCTCAAGTGTGTGTGAGAAAAATAAGGATTGATTTGTGGTGAAAAACTCAAGAAATCTCTTTACAAAACACTCTTGAAAACTCTCCTTTTGATATGGAATATTGGCTCTTAAATAAGTGGAGATAAACACTAAAAGATGCATAAAAATCTAGCTTGAAAATCCACTTCAAATCTTGTAGAAAACAGTCCAAGGGAGCCCCATATAAATAGGCTCCAAAATATAGCCGTTGGAGGCCAAGTCAGCAGATCTGTCTGCTGACGGTCGACCGCCCTGTCGACCACCAACGGTCGAATTTTCGACCGTTGGGCAGATCGGTCGACCGGCCGGTCGACCGCAAACTGGGCAGTGACCCAGCGGTCGACCGCCCGGTCGACCGGGCCATTTCCAGAGAGCAGAACTCTCTGGCGGTCGACCGTGCGGTCGACCGGCCCCTGGCTGTGCACGTTTGTGCGCGTCGGTCGACCGTCCTCTGTCTCGGTCGACCGGCCGGTCGACCGGCAGAAGGCCAGACCAGCTATTTCAGGGATTAAAAACTTGACTTTTTACCTTCAATAAAATCCCATAAATTCTCTAAAAAATCTACAAAAATAAGTTCAGTAATATACTTTGATATACAAACATGTTTGAGTAAAAATCAAACATATTACAAACATTTTGAACTATTTTTGTAATATGAAAGTTTTGCCTTAAACAAAAATCTGTATTTTTTCAAAATGATTTTTCCAAATTGAAAACAGATTTTTCCAAAACTCCTCCAAATATAAAAACAAGATATTCTAAACACTTTTAAAGCTTAGTGTGTATGGATATGATCCACTACACATATATGATGAAATATTTATGTTTTTTGACATTAAGCTCTAAATAAAGTTTTGGTAAAACATATGTATACTTTGAAGCTTAAAAAACTAAAACGGTATTTTTTAAAACATAAACTCTTTTATGAAAATACATATAAATCTTTTGTGTGAGTGTATATGATCTTTGAGCAATCCACCAACTAACCTATCCTTTACATTTTATCTAAAAATAAAATCTTACTAAAAATAAACCTAGACACAAGTCTTCTCTTGAAGGTCTTCACTTTAAAGTCTTCTTCTCATTCTTGACTCGGTCTAAACTATGATCCAATGAGCTAGACTCCTCTTGAGTACTTGATGTGGTCTTAATGCACAAGCTCTTGAATCAACATGTACTAACTCCAAAACTTGACTTGAAATTCTTTGTTGAAATTAAATACCTACTAAGATTTGATCATATATCTCAGACTAATTAAACACAAGATCATTAGTACTATAACTATATGAGTTAATCATCATCAAAACTAGAGTGATGGGCCTTTGGGCTAACAATCTCCCCTTTTTTGATGATGACAAAACTCATGAAGTTATATATGCATGGATTAAAGTCAAGCTTCATAGAAGCTCCCCCTTAACTCATGCATAACAATAAACAAATAGATATGGCAATAAAGTATATAAAACTAAACAAATATATATGCATAAACAAGGTGAGAGAAACATGCATAAATCAAAAGTTCTTTTCTCCAAAAACTTTCTCCCCCTTTTTGTATAAACTTTCAAAATCATTCTTCTCATTCTGTAAAAACATAAAATGCATAAGCTCAATATATGCAAAAACTCAAATATGTATATATAAACTCAAAATCATTCTCCCCCTTTTTGTCAATCATCAACAAAGGGGTGAAAAACAAATCATCAATATGGATATTTATATGCGATATACATTCACGAAGAGAAAGACGCTAAGTTAGCTCCCCTGCATACATGCATTACATGAAGAAGGGATGACAAACCCTAACTCACATAAAATATAATATACAATGCATAAGTGGAGATGTGAAGCTCCCCCTATACACGTGTATCACATAAAAAAGAGATGTCAAGCTCCTCAATACAAGATACACTCAACATGAATCTATATATAGAAGAGATGTTAAGCTCCCCTTACATATAGGCAATATATATCAAACATTTTTAACACAAATTTTGATAATAGATAAACAAATTTTGAAATACCATTTGTAAATAAACAAAATTTTAAGATATCACAAGTTTTTGATATCATTTGAAATAGGAAATTTTTGATACCAAATGAAATTGAAACATTTGTAAATTTTGATACCAATGAAAGTAAAGTATTTTATATTTTGAGACCAATTGAAATATATGGTAAATTTTGATATCAAAAAAATACCAATTGAAAATAATGCATAAGCTTATTAAAGTACCAATTGAGATACCAATTGAAAATAAGATTTAAATCAAGCTTAGTATAAACATACTTTGTGCTTTAAACATATAAATATCTAGTAAATCAAGCACAATCAAATCATATATATGTATGTAAATAAAAATACCAATAGAAATTGATATTATTTGAAATTTGAAGCATACATATACAGAAAATAAAATATGAGTATATAAAAAAAATCAATTGTGATACCAATTGAAAATATAATGAGAATCAAGTGTATAACTCATAAAGATTCACCCTTTTCATGCACATGATAAAAGATATTTAGTTTGAGCATACAAGGTATGGTCGCTCATCCCTTCACCCATTTAGGGCAGGTAGGGGATTTCAAAAATAAGAGTTTGAAAATATTTTAGCATAGTTTGAAAATTCTACCAATTGAAGATTAAATAACTAGTTAAAGTAATTTTTGAAAAACTAGTTAAAGATCCTTCAAACATGAAAGAAAATTATATATATCTCATGAAGTATACCAAATACACAAGAGTTGACACTTAAAATCTATAAAGCGCAAAAATTCTCATGAAAACAATATCATGAGTAAACAAGTGAAGTGTGAGTGCACAAGAATCATGTAATTAGCATTTTCATGAAAACAATCAATAAGGCTCAAAATAAATATGAATATCTTTTTGTCAAACAAATATGAAAAAAAATTATTTTTTTATTTAAAAACAAATTTCAAGGTATATGTATGATTTATCAAAACTAACAATATACATATATATCCTAAACATAAATGAGTCCATAATGTAATTTTCATGATGCAAGTGACTCAAGGGTATACATGTATATTTATTAGTTTTGAACAAAGATTACATATACATGAAGCAAAACAAAAATAGGTAAAACAAATATAAATGAGAGAATAATCAAAACTAGGTTATACATGTACATATAATGAGTACAAATGAGCAATGAAATACAAACATATAAGAATCAAATGTTGCTCAGTACTTGTACAAGTATATACACAAGTTTTGACAAAAACTACATCTAAACAAGTATTTACCACATGAAGCACAAAAACATGAGCAAACAATCTCCAAGCATATCAATTTAAGCACAATGTATATCAAGCATATAAAGATGAAAGCAAAGTAAGCATGCAAGATATAAATACAAGTGAGAGATAGAGAGATCAATCGCAAACACGGGAGATTTGTTTCGAGGTTCGAGCACCCTTACTCTATGTCACGCCCGCTTCTCAAAATACGCTAGAGCGGAGATACGACACGAGTCGGCGACGCATATACGCAAAGAAAATACCTCACGTATATGCGCTAAGCCTTAAGTAACCCGAAACAAGCTATAAATTTATACTATAATGAGTCAACGACCACTGCAATAATACATATAAGCGCTCACGCATGATATCATATGAATAAAGAACTGAAATAACAAATGAATCTGATATAACGAGAATCAGGAAATAATATGAAGACAAGAAAGATAAGAATACCGGAATCGAATAGGGAGAAGCTCTAGCCCTTCGCGAAGCGTACCGTCTCCTCAAACACCTGCACAATAGAAACAAAGCGTCCAATATCTGGACGGGCAAATCCAGGGTCGTCAGAAAGCGACCTGGTGAGTGTGTGTGTAAAGGGAGAGCTCGTGCATATAACCAATGTGCACAGAATAATAACCAGATAAACTACAGACAGAAGATAACTAAATAACATGATAAACAGATAACTGCATAATATGAATGAAGATAAAAATCAACTATCACAACTGTAAACAAGCAACTGATATCTGAAGGTATAACCTAGCGTATGTCACTAGTCTGGTATACAATCCTATATCTATCATAGTTTATACATATATATACAGTCGGGTGATCACAGTTAGTCACAATTCATTAACAATTTATTATTAATTATGTTAGCGAACACCAATTGCCACATGTTTTAGACGTATCCCATACTACGCCTATCACACATGCCAATCGAGGTCCTCAGTTATTGAAACTGATCGGTTGGAGACATTGTCTGTGTTTTAGGTGGGTCCCGTGCATACCCGGGACCACGGCCCAGACTCCTGGCGCTGAACCAGGACCTACCGCAAGGTAGTCATGAACATGTACAACAGGAACAGGTACATGTATAACATGTATAACAGGAACAGGAAACAGGACGGGGTGCCAGTCACCCCACGGGAACCCTACAGTGGAACCCTCTTTCGGCTGCGCAACCTAAATCCTAGGTCCACCCAAAATACAGACGTTGTCTCCTCCATCAATCTCCCCAATCCCAGTGTAAGTTGTTTAATATCATATTATTAGTTTATCATGATTAGTTAATATGCATGTTACTTGAATCACTAGGATAACTCGGTGGTAGTCACGGTAACAATATCAACATGTATAATCAGGATACCGGTATAACAGGAATATATAATATCAATGAACAGGATACCGGTATAATAGGAATATGTAAATAGTATAACATGACGATGTTGTTACCGTGTAACAATATTTTCCCAGCAACTAATGGTAATATGGACATGATAGTTATCAGGTAGATACCAAGTATAATCAGTCAGGTTTCTCAGGTAATCAAGATATTCATGAGATGATATAACTCTAATATCTCAATGTCCAAATACAAGATTCATATATATCTGATGCTCAACTATGTACTTAATCTATCAATCAATAGATCGAGTCAAGTCACAGTCTAAAGGTATATCAAAAATAGGCCTAAGCCAACAACGCTAAACTACCAACACATGAAAGGATACTGATACAAGCTCCTATCAACTAGATAAATAAAGTAAACAATCATAGACGTCTCATGAAGTGGTACAAGTAATTAAACTGGTAAGATATAAAGGAAAGTCACATGAAATGATGAGAGCAACATGTAGATGTATATCAACAACGATAAATAAGGAAATACACAAGAACGAACACTCACATGAAATGACACGGTTTTGGTTTCGACTTGCTGTCTGGTCTTCACTGCATGAACCAGTACGAACTTCCGGATCACCTCATGAATCAGTCTTCAAATTTGCCAGTGTATCAGCGCCACTGCGAATTCGAACCCAAATCTCCTATAACGGATCTGCATCTTCCCAAACGGGTCCGTATCGCTGTACCACGCAACCATACGCATGAACTCACACAACATACACCGTACACACATACTCTAATTCATGCACACACATAATACATGCATGCATTTATATTTACATACACATGCACACACGTATATTAATAACAATTCATAGTCATAAATTATAGGATAAGAAATACTAATCAATACAAAATATATGAATATATTTTAAAAAATATTATTATTTATCATTAATATGACATTATAGGATAGGGACATTACAGCTCCCTTCATCCAAACACTTTCATGTTGCATTCTTTTGCATAATGTTTCCTTATCTTGTTGCAACTTAACAAGTACAAGCTTATGATGAACTTAAATGATTCATATTACTACCATTGAAAGTTATTATGTATAGGAAACTTCTGACAAGTAGCAAGTGACTCCTCGTAAGTCTTTATATGCATATATTCCATTTTTTGCTTCAATTTGAATTAGGTGTACTTGTATGCTTTGCATAATATTAAGAAATCAATAAACTACTTTCTTGGGGGCATAGATACTATCCTACATGTAAGTTTCAAAAAAAAAAAAAGAAATTGAAAAGGTTAAGTTTAGATTAAAAAGTGCTAACAAAATTTACTGCAAAACATTTGTTTGATTTCATGATATCCATGTTGTCTTATACTAAGAACAATAACAAACCCCAACAATTAAAAACTACGAACAACCACCACATTAGCATGAACAAAAAGACTGGCTGCTGATGCCAATCAGATATGGTAGAGAAAGTTGTATGTTATACCCCCAATTTTTTTTTCTTTCTTTTCTTTTGTTTTTTTTTTTTTTAAAACCAGTCCAGTCATTTTGGAATGGAAACATTCGTTGGACTCCCATCCAAATAGTTGATATGGTAAACTTGATTACGGAAGTGATGGCTATTATTTTTTTTTTCCCTCACAATTGACAGAATATTTGTAAAAATAGTTCATTGACATTTAATGGCTCCTTTGCCCTGGTTTTATTTGAAACATTAATAAATATTAACAAAACACCAATGACAAGATTTGACTAAAATACATTAAGATAATTGAAATGAGAACTGGAGATGCATAAGTCATGCAAACAGGACTCATACACAATGCAATCAGCTACAACGTGAAAAGATGTATCAATTAATATATAGGGATATATTCACGACAGAAAATTTTGGTAGGCTTTTGAGATTCTGAAATACTGAAATAGAAAGCTACAAAAAAGTATATAATCGCCATCTATACATAAACACCCACACACATGTATTCACTTCCCACCACACATGCACTCAATCACACACACATGCACTCATATGCACATTAACACCCCATGGAGAAAGGAGGGAGAACTCACGGCAAAGGAAGAGGCTCGGCCAAGTGGTGGCTCGACGGAGGCCACGGCGGATCTCGCGGACGACGCCGGAGAGGAGGGGAATGAATCCGGGCTGCGGAGAGGTCAACTGCTCATCGGAGCTCGTCGTCAGAAAGTAGAGGAGAGGCTGGGCTGCCGTTGTGTGCGCCTGGGTGTGACAGGGCAGCGGGGCAGGCTGTTGTGCTGCCGCTGATGCTGGCTTGGAAGGGCTTGGTTGGGGAGCTGCTGCGCCTGGGTTGTTGGGCGAGTGCTGCGTAAGCCAGGAAGGGAGTAGCAGTGGTTTGCAGGTGGGAGGAAAAGGAGGAAAAAGATAGGATTTGATTTAGAGTTGGTTTAGGATATGGATTAGAATTATATGGTGTGAGGTTTAGTTAGGATATGATTAGATAGGATTTGATTTAAGTAGTTAGGATTTAGATATTGGTAATGGGTTTAGCTTAGGATTAAGAATAATATAGGATTTGTTGGGATTATGATAGGTTGTTAGGATTTAGGATTTGATAGGATTTATTCAGTTAGGATATGATTTGGTTAATTATAGGGTAGTAATGATTTGTTAGGATTGTGGTTAGAATTTGGATTTGATGTTAGGATTTAGATAAGGTAACGGGTTATGGGTTAATGGGTATAGGTTATTCGGTTTGGGTCTATACAAATGGGTTGGATTAGGAATCAAGGAAATAGGAAATGGGTATAGGCTAACGGGTCCAAGAACAAAAGGAGGAAAAATAATGGTACAAACACAATAATTACTTTACAAAATAAAAAAAAAATACAATATCTCAACTTAGGGATATTGCACTCTACGTCCCCGTCTTCAACACTATGAAGGATTTCCATTAAAAACTGATCCCACCGGAATACTCAGTGCCGCAACACCTACAAGCGAGTTCACACTAGAACTCCTTTGGACTCTCTAGTCCCTCTCTTGTTCCCGCAAGAACAAACACACGCAAGCTTGCTTAGGCCGCACCTCTACACTGAGCTCTCACTAGAACTCGAAACAACGCGAACCCGCAAGTCTACCTCCTCAAAGTACAATGTAGAACACTTGGTGATCTAAACACTTTGATCACCTAAAATCCTCTCGCAACAAAGATCCCTATAGGATTGATATGGCAATGGATAGCTCAAGTGTGTGTGAGAAAAACAATGATTGCTTTGTGGTGAAAAACTCAAGAAATCTCTTTTACAAAGCACTCTTGAAAACTCTCCTTTTGATATGTAAATATTGGCTCTTAAACAAGTGGAGATAAACACTAAAAGATGTATGAAAACCTAGCTTGAAAATCCACTCAAATCTTGTAGAGCCCCATATAAATAAGCTCCAAAATATGGCCGTTGGACGCCAAGTCAACAGATCTGTCTGCTGACGGTCGACCGCCAACGGTCGATTCGACCGTTGGGCAGATCGGTCGACCGGCCGGTCGACCGCAAACTGGACAATGACCCAGCGGTCGACCGCCCAGTCGACCGGGCCATTTCCAGAGAGCCTGGAAAGCAGAGGCTCTCTGGCGGTCGACCGTGTGGTCGACCGGCCCCTGGCTGTGCACGTTTGTGTACGTCGGTCGACCGGCCGGTCGACCGACCTCTGTCTCGATCGACCGGCTGGTCGACCGGCAGAAGGCGAGACCAGCTATTTCAGGGATTAAAAAATTGACTTTTTACCTTCAATAAAATCCCATAAATTCTCTAAAAATCTACAAAAATAAGTTCAGTAATATACTTTGATATACAAACATGTTTGAGTAAAAATTAAAACATGTTACAAACATTTTGAATTATTTTTGTAATATGAAAGTTTTGCCTTAAATAAAAATCTGTATTTTTCCAAAATGATTTTTCAAATTGAAAACGGATTTTTTCAAAACTCCTCCAAATATAAAAATAAGACATTCTAAACACTTTTAAAGCTTAGTGTGTATGGATATGATCCACTACACATATATGATAAAATATCTATGTTTTTGACATTAAGCTCTAAATAAAGTTTTGGTAAAACATATGTATACTTTGAAGCTTAAAAAATCAAAACGGTATTTTTCAAAAATAAACTCTTTTATGAAAACACATATAAATCTTTTGTGTGAGTGTATATGATACTTGAGCAACCCACCAACTAATATATCATTTACATTTTATTAAAAATAAAATCTTACTAAAAACAAACCTAGACACAAGTCTTCTCTTGAAGGTCTTCACTTGAAAGTCTTCTTCTCCTTCTTGACTTAGTCCAAACCATGATCCAATGAGCTAGACTCCTCTTGAGTACTTGATGTGGTCTTAATGCACAAGCTCTTGAATCAACACGTGCTAGCTCCAAAACTTGACTTGAAATTCTTGGTTGAAGCTAAACACCTACTAAGATCTTGATCATATATCTGAGACAATTAAACACAAAATCATTAGTACTATAATTACATGAGTTAATCTTCATCAAAACTAGAGTGATGGGCCTTTGGGCCAATAATAGAATAGGAGAAATTTTATTGAAAACAGAGAAGAAAATATAAGAGTTACAAGAAATCTCTCTCACAACTCTCAGTGGTGGAATCTCTCATAAACTTGACTTCTATTAACTTTTCTTAACTTACCTTCAAAAGGCCACCCCAAAATGTTTATATAGGCCCTAGGATGATCCTAGTCCAACCTATACTTTAACAATCTAATTAGCACCGCCTCAGAGAATGAAGGAAACCCGAGTCCAATCCAAACTGGAAACAGAACCAGATTTGAAAACTGCCAGAACCCAATACTAGTCGACTGGGCCTAGCATAAGTCGATTAATACTATGTATTAGTTGACATACCCTTTATTAGTTGACTACTTTGACAAAATCTGAGAACCCTAACTCTCTGTTAGCCAACACTAGTCGACTATACCAAGTATAAGTCGACTAGGCTAAATGATAAGTCGGCAAATAGACTTATAAGTCGACTTATAACGTGCAAAAGACCTGTACATGTCTGTGCTTGATTTCTGAAGTTTGTAACAACTCCACTTTAACCTTTATTCTTCTCTAATGAATATGAGGCATTCAAAATACTAACAATCTCCACTTTGATTCATATTCATTGAGTCCCTTCATACAATTGGCCTCCGCTTCATTTATCGCGCTTTCTCTCCCTTTTTGTGACTTCTCATGGCTCCTTCCCAAGATCTCGTTCTACATCTTACCTTTGGAGAACCTCAATGAATTTCAGAGATACCCTGTACTTCTCCACCGAGATGATCTTTGTCATCATGTCCGTTGGATTTTTCTTTATGCTGATCTTCACTAAGTCGATCAACTTGTCATCCACGACCCACTGATATATCTTATGTCTTATGACACCTCACATCAATGTGCTTTGTCCTCTTGTGATATATGTGATCTTCACAAGATGAATAGCACTCTAACTGTCACAATGAACTCGAACTGAATTCTGCATTATACCAAAAGTCTCAACCAATCCTTTCAACCACAAACCTTCCTTTGACGCCTCAACTACAGCCATGTACTCGCCTCTGATGTTGAAAGAGCAACCGTATCTTACAAATCTGTCTTCCAATTAATGACACAGTCAGCTATTGTGAACATAGCCCACGTAGATCCTTGCTGATTAAAATCTCTTGCATAATCTGCATCAATATAGTCTTGTAATTCCCTAAGATTCTCGTTTTCAATCTTTGAAACACCAAGCCTAGTCTCGCAGTCCCTCATAGATATCATAGCACCCACTTCACTGCTTCTCAATGTTATTGTTCTGGATTTGATATGAACTGACTACTGTACTAACTGCATAGGTTAAGCCAGGCATAGTACAAACTATAATATACATGAGTGATCCAATCGCACTAGCATATTGTACTCGAGACATCTCCTCCTCCTCTTCCGGTGATTGTAGACACTGCTTGGAGGATAATTTGAATGACCTGCCAAAGAAGTAGTGACCGATCTTACTTCTGTCATGCTGAATCTTTCCAACACCTTGAGAACTCAGTTCTCCTGGGATAGCCAAAATCTGCCTAAGCCTCTGTCTCGAGTGATCTTCATACCTAAGATTTTCTTGATTTCTCCTAAATGTTTCATGTTAAATTTTTTCTTTAGCTAAGCTTTAAGCTTCTGAATATATGCCTTATTTCTTGCACCAATCAACATGTCATCATATATAATAACAAATATGTCGGATCATCATTCTGCTTGAAATAGACACAACAATCATACTCACATTAGTTGTATCTGGCCATAATCATAAAGAGTCAAATTGCTTGTACCACTATCTGGGAGACTACTTAAGTCCATAGAGGGACTTAGTTAAAAGATACACCTTATTTTTTTGACCTTCCTGAATATAGCCTTCAGATTGCTTCATGTATATCTCCTTCTCCAGCTCACTGTGCAAAAACACTGTTTTGACATCCATCTGCTCCAACTCTAGATCACACTAAGCTATTATTGTCAATAACATCCAAATAGACGTATGCTTGACTACAGGAGAAAAGATCTCATTGTAGTCAATGCACTCTGAGTATATCTCTTAGCAACTAACCTTACCTTGTACTGCTTATTATCCTTCTTGTAAAAGACTCATCTGCAACCATTGCATTGGAGTCTTCTGGAATATTTACTAATTTTCATGTTTGATTTCTATCCAAAAACTCCATCTCCTGCTCGATGGTTGTAATCCACTTGTCGTGGTCATCTGCCTCGATCGCTTCCCTACTACTGGGATCCCCAGTTTCTATTACTAATGCGATGGAGACATGATCATCTTCCCAGCCATACCTTGCTGGAGGCACTGTAACTCTAATTGGTCGCCTCAATGGTTTAGGTTACTCTTCAATAGCCTCCTGTTCATCCCCATCTGAATTTGAGGAGCCCTTTTCTGACCCGTCAGGCCTTTTAGGGTTCTCCGAGAACGGTCTGGAGCTCCAACTTGTGTTTTATCCTCCGTCTCTGACTTTTCTTGCAATATTGATTCTTTATCGGAGACCACATCTCTGCTGATAAAGGCGCTCCTTATCTTGGGATCTCAAAGTCTAAAACTCTTGACTCTTTTGATGAACTCGATGAAGATACACTTCTTAAACTTGACTCCAATATGTTCATTTTCTGACTATTAACTAAACTATACGCTGGACAACCAAAAATTCATAAGGTTGAACAATCTACAGACTCTTCTCACTAAATCTCTTAGGCGTCTAAAGATCAATGGTTGTTAATGGTAACCTATTTACTAGATAACTCACATGATTCACCGCCTCTACCCAAAATCCTTCTGACATGTCAGCTTGTAACTTGATACTGCGGGCACGCTCTGTAAGTGTCTGATTCATGCGCTCTGCTACTATATTCTGTTCTGATCACTCTGGAATACTAAACTCGTGTTTAATTCCCTTGCCAACTAAGTAAACTTTGAATTTCGTGGAGGTATACTTGCCTCCATTGTCGGACCTCAAGATTTTCACCTTTCGCCTCTTTTGATTCTCCACCATAGTTTTTTACTCCTTAAACTTCTTAAATTTTAATTTTTGCTTCAAGAAGTACATCCAAACTCTCCTGGAGAAATCATTTATGACTGTAACATAGCAAGTACCTAGAACCCCCGATGGATGCTACTGGCGAAGGTCCTCACACATCCGTGTATATGAGATCTAGCAAGCCCTTTGTCTTGTGCTGTGATGTAGAAAAAGCTATTCTATACTGTCTATCCATGATACAAAATTTACAAAGATAAAGTTTACAATATTTGATACCTGGTAGAGCATCTTTTTGTATAGGACTTGAAGACCTCACTCGCTCATATGTCGAAGACACATGTGCCAAAGCTTTATAGTATCCTCCTTCTCTGTTGCTGCTAAAGCATCACCAATAGTAATACTTCTTATCATCTTGTACAAATTTGCAGTCCGTTCTCTTTTGAGAACGTCATAGAGCCCTTTTAGCTTTTATACCTCTATCTGCACCTGAAAATTTGCACCCTAGAGCTTTCAAAGCTCCCAACTAGAGAAGACTCTTCCTAAATTTGGAACGTGATGTACGCTCGTGAGGGTTCAAACTTTTCCATCAAACTTCCTCTTATGGATGTTGCCAATGCCAAGCATCTTGCATACGGTTTAATTACCCATCAAGACAGAGCCTCCATCATAAGGCTTGTAAGTACTGAATCATTCCCTTTTCGAGCACTTGATGGTACACGTATATTGCATTATTTATTAGTACATTCCTACACTTATCTTGTAATAAATCTTCTAATCACCTTGTCTTAATATTTGACTCATGCAGGATATGATTATCGAAAGGAGAGAAGATAATACCAAATAAATACCAGTTAAATTAGATTTATATAGATCTATTTGGTTAGCTGAAGATCATTACAAATCTAATCAACTAAACTAGATTTAGTTTGATTTATTTTATTTGTTGGTAAATCAATGAGATAGAGGCAAATTCAGAAGTACAAAAGCATTTCTATCTATATACAAAGGGATATCTAAAAGATTGGGATGTATATTTAGAAGATTCAGAGAGATAAGACACAATTTAACTGAAAATCAAGGGATAAAATAAAAATTTATCTTCAACCTTATCAAAAGATCTTTCTATGGGTAAGAGATTTTGCCCCTATATTCTTTCGCTCTCTCATCCAATTTTGGCTATAAATACCTGCATTTCTGAAGGCAAAAAGAACCACTAAGAAGAGATAGATTCTAAGCTAGGTTTTTGTTCTAGTTTAGTGTAAGCTTTTATTTTTTCATGTAATTTTTATTTTTATTTATGTAACTTAGAGTAGAGAAGAGTTTCATGAGAGAATGAGAGTGAAGGTTGTACCGAGAGTGACACCGGTGTGAGTATTATTTCTCTTCTTTCATCGTTACTTTATTTACTAAAGTTACATTTGTGTTCTTCATTTTGTTTTCTTCTTCTCTCTTCTATTTTTCTCTGAGGAGCTTGTAAATCCCAATGACTCTGATAGCCTTGAATTTGCCTTTCTCTTGCAAGTATCATTAATGATTATAGTGATGGATAGCCATTTATAAATTAGTTTTAGCTTGCACCTTAATTTCTTAGTTTATCATGGGAATGGGGAAGATCCTATATGTCATGCTTCGATCGCCTTCAAGTCAAGCTTAATCGTTGCAAAGGATCAAAGGTAAGCAAGCACCAAAAAGTGAGTAAGTACTTTAGTTTTTATTTCTTTTGATTTCTTAGTTTAGAACACATATCTTCAATCAACTCTTCTTTAGTCTTTTTCATTTCTTTTTAACTCTATTTTTTTAGCATCAACAATCACCATCTTCAATTACCATCTTCTTCTATCTTTCATTTTCTCCACTTAACATAGATTCATTTTTCTCCTCTCTTTTAAAAACAAAGAAGAACTTTTAACCGATTTAAGTAACTTAAAAGAAGACTTACTTAACATGCTTTCATTGCAAGTCCCTCTTTATGAATCATGACCGCATAGCCACTTTTTATAGCGGTAGCATTGAGAACCTTACACTATTTCTAAACTTCTGTATTTTTGTGCACTGGTTGAACTTAATCAAATTTGGCACCATTATCGGGGAGGGACAGTAAGTTTATCTTTTAGTTTACCTAACGATTAAATTTTTTCTTCTTTGTTTTTGTGTGCAGGGGCTGATTCAAAGGAAAAGAGAGTTGTAAAAACACACAAGTGGCTGTGGAACTTTGCTCTAAAAGTAGAGCCCATAAGCCCTCAACCTTGTCGCGCCAACGCAGCAAAGGTCGCATTTTCGCGGTAAGTTGAGTGGACTATTCACCCTTCTTTCTTGCAGGGTGGATGCATTGCAAAGTTTAGATTTATGCTACTGTTAATTTCTTATTTAGCTCAATGTATACACATTTTTAACTCAACAGTAAATTGTTGCTTGTAAATGCTAAAAAAACATTTAGACTTGCATTTAGGCACGTGTCTAATTTGTTACATTTCATTACTGTTGAAGAATGCTGGAGCAAAGGTACGTGTGCATAGCATGTAGTATAGGAACACTGTAACGCCCCGATCCGGTAGGTACGGAGACGTTACTGTGACGTATATACGCAGGTCAGAAATACCCTCATGTATATACGCTAAGCATCAATACAGGCAAGAATCAGAGTACGGAAGCAAGTGGTGCATTATACATTCTAACATAAGAGTACAATTACAAGGTTATCACCAGATGTGACAAATATTATAAGAATATTACATCACCAATATGACGCAATTGCGAGAATACAAAGGATGGTACGAGTATGAACAGTACAAAGGTGGCTCAGAGTCATAGCAGAAGGACTCTAGAGCCGAACAAGGGGCCTGGAAGGATGGGGCTCTGGACGGTCTGCTGGGGATCCACGCTACCGCTGCGCCACTCTGATCAGCAACTGGGAGAATCCACACGCCCCAAGCTCCAAAACCTGGACATGAGGATCCAGAGGAGTCAGAACTCCCCGGCGAGTTGTGATGCGAAAGCTGTTGGCCCAAAGTTACAATCACCCGCTTTTAGTGTGTTTTGATGATTACAAAACATATTAGATATTTGTACTAATAATGTTTGTTGTTTAAGTGTGTTTCAGGGTTCTAACTCAACTAGAAGGGTTCTTCCCTAAAGGAGAGTATTTTGGACTCAAGTCAACTCAAATTGGGCTCAAGAATCAAGTTTTGAAAATCATATGGTGAAAAGCCCTCTTGAAGCACTTGTAGTACTTAGAACCAATGTAAGAAATAGATTGTTAAAGTTTGAGTTTTAGAAATTGGCTCTAGGATACACACACACGTTTTTGTATTCAAGTTTTCTTGGTCAAAACTTTTGTTTCATGCCTTAGTATATATATACATGACCCTAAGTTTTACAAATTTAAATATCATGTTTAGATCATGTATATATACTCTTTCCAGCTTATTACTTACCTTTCTTTACTTCAAAACATTGTTTACAAAATTTTCCAAGTTCAAAAATCCTGCTGATTTTTCTGTTTCAGGCTTGACCGGCCGACCGGCACGGTCGACCGGCGCCAGTGTCAGGACGTGCACGTTTGTGCACGTCTGTCGGCCGACCGCTCGGGTCGACCGACTGAAAGCAGTTGCTCTCTGGTTTTGTGGGTCGACCGCCCGGTCGACCGCCCGAAGAAAACTGTATTTTCTTCTTAGAGGACGGTCGACCCGACCGGTCGACCCGAGCCAACGGCTCTTTGCCAGCAGAGCTGGCGGCCGACCGGCCCGGTCGACCGCCAGGCCTGCAAAAGCCCAACGGCTCTTTCCTCTTTTGTGCAATTCTGAAATCTGTTTTTTGATCTGTTTTTGCAGACCTTTTTCTGAGGTTTTGGAGAACTTTTTCAGAGCAAATAAGCTTAAAATAAATTATTTTTAACCTATTTCTCTCCCTATAAATAGAGGAGGAGAGTCTCTTGCAAAACACCAAGAAAAATTCTCAAGTTTTCATAGTTTTTAAAAAGAAAAGAAAAGTGTTTAAGCTCTTCATCTCCAACTCTTTCTTGAGCTTGTTTTCAGTTGTGTTTGTTAGCAAAAATCATCTCTACAACTGAGTTTTCTCACTACACTTCATAGAGCCAAAAATCTCTTACTCATTCTATAAGGAAGTTGTAAAAGAGAGAGATATTGTAAAGAGTTTAGTGATCTTGTTGTGATCACTTTGGTTGCTTGTTCCTCTTCTTGTTCTTGTGGAGACACCTCTTCGGTAGAGGTCATTGTAATTGGTGGAGCTCGGTGCTCGGGTCTTCGGTAGACCGTTGTAAGCGTCCTCGGTGGATAGTGGAAACCCTTCACGGAGGTGAAGGCGGGGAGTAGAGCGGTGGCTCGAACCTCAAAACAAACATCTTGTGTTTGTGATTGCCTTGTGTCCATTTTGCTTTAAATTTCTCTTGCACTCTATTGCTTTCAAATTACTTGCTTGAGATCTAGTTTTCCTTCCTTGTGTTATTGCTTGTGATACTTGTGATATATCTTGTGTGCTTTTCATCATTGCATATTATTCATTCTTTGTTTAATCAATTCTCATACAACAAGGTTGCATTGCGCACCTCTAACCCATTCAAGGGGAATTGGGAGGAAGGAGTTCAGAATCTCTCACGGGGTATTCGGCTCTTAGTCTTGTTTTGAGAGATCGTTGCATCATTCATCCATCTTAGTTTTAAAAAGGTTGTTAGATTAGCAATTACACCTATTCACCCCCCCTCTAGGTGTTTTTCAATTGGTATCAGAGCTTGGACTCTAGGCTTTTGGCTTAACAACCTTAGAGAGATCCTTATATTGCTAATCATTTCATTCATTCTCACTTAGTAAAAATGGCCGATGGAATTAAAAACCCTCCTAAGTTTGATGGACTTAACTTTCCCATATGGAAGGTTAAGATGACCGTTTTCTTGCAATCTCTAGGAAGTCGAGTTGCAAAGGCCGTGACCAAACCCTTTAGTGCACCCCCCGGTGATGAATCCACTTGGTCCGAAATTGAGACTAAGGAATTTGATGCCAATGCTAGGGCTCACTATGCACTACTTCAAGCCCTCAATGATGATGACATAGCTAGAGTTATTCTTTACAAGTCCGCATATGAAATTTGGACACATTTGCTAGTTACACATGAAGGGACTTCACAAGTGAAGAGGGCTAAGATAGACCTTCTTCGGTCCCAATATGAAAAACTTTTGCATGCAAGAAAATGAAACCATAGATGATATGGTTACAAAATTTACTAAGATTACTAATGGACTTTCTTCTCTAGGTGACGGTATTGACAATGACCAAAGGGTAAGAAAGATCATCCGGGCTCTTCCTCCTTCATGGGAAGTAAAAGCAACAACCTTGAAGGAACTCAATGACAAGGAGGAGATGGAGCTAATTGGTCTCATTGGAACCTCAAAACCCATGAGATGGAAAGAAAGGCAAGGGAAGATATGGCTCCTTCCAAGAAAAAGACTATAGCCTTCAAAAGTCAATCCACACACTCCGACGAAGACGATAAAGAAGAAGATGATGAAGAGCTCTCACTTCTTGTGAAGAACGTCCGGAGGATGTACAACAAGGCTAAATTTTAAGGAAGAAGGAGATGGCAAGGAGGCAAAGAAGAAAGAAAGATAATTTGCTTCAATTGCCAAAGACCGGGACACATTGTTGCGGAGTGCCCGGATAAAGTGAAGCCCTCCACCTCAAAGAAGCCTTACAAGAAGAAGGCAATGAAAGCTACATGGGATTCCGAGAGCGAATCCGAGGAGGAGATTGATACCGCCAACATGTGCTTCATGGCAAATGAAAGCACAAGCAAGGTAACCCCTTCCACTTCTCTTAATGATGAACCTTCCATGGATGAATTAGGAGAAGCATTTGTAGAACTATCACATAACTATGATTTTCTTAAGAAAAAGTATTTAAAAATGAAAAAGGAAAATGAATCTCTTAATCATCAAGTTTTTACTCTTTCTAAAGAAAAAGATGAATTACTTTCCACTCTTGTTTCCACCCAAAAAGATTTTGACAAATATAAGATTTCTTGTAAAGGCAAGTCCCCACTAATTGATTCTAACAAGATTACCATGCTTAAAGAAAGAATAGACTCATTAGGAATTGTTTTGAAAAATTGTGAGTTTGATAAGAAGAAGATAGAGGTCATGTTCCTAAGAAACAAGCCCCTAAGAAAAATGTTTACCATGCTCATGCTCATGTTCATACCACACAACCTTTACATCGTGGCAAACCCAAACATGCTCACACTAAACACGCACATCATGCATTCATGTATGGAAGAGTGTTCTCATGCTCACATTGTGGGCGGAAAGGGCACTTAGCTAATTTTTGCTATGATAGACTAAGTGCATCTTGTGATAATGTTTGGGTTCGAAGCACTAACTTTCAAGGACCCAAGAAAATTTGGGTACCAAAGTCAACAATTTTGTTAAATGATGTAGGTACCTTCCAAGGCCCAACGACGTAGAGGATTGTGGTATCTTGATAGTGGTTGCTCAAGGCACATGACTTGGGACATCAACAACTTTGCAACCCTATCAAGATACCATGAAGGTGGCACCGTCACCTTCGGAGATGATGCCAAGGGTAAAATCATCGGTATTGGTAATGTAAAACTCGGCACATCCCCTTTAATTGAGAATGTAGTTTTAGTTGATGGCCTCAAGCATAACCTCTTGAGTGTTAGTCAACTTTGTGATAAAGGTTTAGATGTTGTTTTTGATAATGTAGTTTGTAAAGTAATTGATAAAATATCTAATACTTGTGTGTTTTCCGGTTTTCGTGAAAGTAATGTTTATATGATAGATATGTCTAATATGTCTTGTAATGTTACTTGTTTAAAAGCCCTCGATGACGACTCTTGGTTATGACATAGAAGATTAGGCCATATTTCATTTGACCACATATCTAGGTTAAACACAAAGGAAATGATGAAAGGTATTCCTTGTTTGAATTTTGAAAAGGACCGAGTTTGTGACGCATGTCAATTTGGGAAACAAACTAAGTCTTCTTTCAAGTCAATTAAGGATATCATGACATCACGTCCTTTGGAGCTAATCCATATGGATCTATTTGGCCCTACACAAACCAAAAGTCTAAGTGGGAATAGATTTGCATTTGTTTTGGTAGATGACTTTTCACGGTTTACTTGGGTTTTCTTTCTTGAACACAAAAATCAAGCATTTTCGTATTTCCAATCTTTTAAGAAAAGAGTTGAAAAAGAAAAAGATGTTTCAATTTTAAGGATAAGAAGTGATAGAGGAGGTGAATTCATTAACCTACCCTTTATCACTTTTTGTGAAGAACATGGAATAAAGCATGAACTTTCTTGTCCTAGAACTCCACAACAAAATGGAGTAGTTGAACGGAAAAATCGAACTTTACAAGAGATGGCTAGGACAATGCTAAGTGAATATGGTCTACCACATTATTTGTGGGCCGAGGCCGTTAATACATCATGCTATATATCAAATCGTGTTTTCTTGTGTAAAAATACATCAAAGACTTCTTTTGAAATGTACTTTTCTAGAAAACCAAATGTTTCATATTTCAAGGTTTTTGGATGCAAATGTTTTGTTTTAAATACAAAAGATAATTTAGGAAAATTTGATGCTAGATCTTATGAGGCAATTTTTGTGGGTTATTCTAATACAAGTAAAGCTTATAGAATCTTCAATAGATCATCTTTGACTATTGAGGAATCTATACATGTTAAGTTTGAAGAATCTAACTTGTTTGTTAAGAATATTGTACAAATAGATGCATTGGATGAAGGCTTGGAGAAAGTGACCTTGGAGGATACACCTACTATGGGAGACAAGCCAAAGGATGATGAAGGAAGTGAAGCTAAAGTAGAAGAGTCTCAAGAACATGAAATTCAATCAATTGACGTGGAGCCTACTCAACAACTTCCAAAGGGTTGGAGATACAATCCTCATCATCCCAAGGACCTCGTCATAGGTGAAGTATCTAAAGGGGTAACCACTCGCTCTAAACTTCATGATTATTGTGGTCATTATGCATTCATTTCTCATGTTGAACCCAAGAACGTCCTCGAAGCCGAGGCCGATTCATATTGGTTGCTAGCCATGCAAGAGGAACTCAATCAATTTGAGCGCAATCAAGTTTGGCACCTTGTTCCTAGGCCCCACGATAGACCAACAATTGGTACTAAGTGGATCTTTAAGAACAAGTTGGATGAATCGGGTAACGTTGTTAGGAATAAAGCTAGGTTAGTTGCCCAAGGTTACACTCAAATCGAAGGAATCGATTTGAAGAAACCTTTGCACCCGTAGCACGGCTTGAAGCCATACGGATGACACTAGCATTTGCCTCATATAAAGATTTTAAATTGTTTCAAATGGATGTTAAAAGTGCTTTTCTAAATGGTTTTATTGAAGAGGAAGTGTATGTTGAACAACCCCACGGGTTTGTTGATCCTACACATCCGGATTTTGTGTTTAAATTAGATAAAGCTCTTTATGGTTTAAAACAAGCCCCTAGGGCTTGGTATGAAAGACTTTCTTCATTTTTAATTTCAAATGGTTTTAAGAAAGGCAAAATTGACACAACCTTGTTTACAAAACATGTAGAAAATGATATTCTTATTGTGCAAATTTATGTTGATGATATTATTTTTGGGTCTACTAATGAATCTTTTTGCCAAGCTTTTGAATCATGCATGAAGGAAGAATTTGAAATGTCTATGATGGGGGAACTCAACTATTTCCTTGGACTCCAAATCAAGCAAAGGAAGGATGGGATCTTTATCAATCAAGCCAAGTACACTAAGGAGCTAATCAAAAGGTTCGGGCTTGAAGGATCTAAAGTAAGCAAAACTCCCATGGAAACAACTACCAAGCTTGACAAGGATGAACAAGGTAAAAGTGTAGACATTAAGCTTTATCGTAGCATGATTGGTAGTTTATTGTATTTGACGGCTAGTAGGCCGGATATTATGTTTTTCGTTTGTCTTTGTGCACGTTTTCAATCTTGTCCTAAAGAGTCTCATATAATTGCGGTTAAACGCATAATTAGATACCTTAAGGGCTCTATTGAAATGGGTTTGTGGTATCCGAAAACCGGCCAATTTTCAATGACGAGTTTTTCGGATGCCGACTATGCGGGTTGTAGGGTAGATAGGAAGAGCACAAGTGGAACATGTCAATTCCTAGGTAATTGTCTTGTATCTTGGTCTTCCAAAAAGCAAATTCGGTAGCCCTTTCAACCGCCGAGGCGGAGTATGTTGCAGCCGGAGCTTGTTGTGCACAAGTTCTTTGGATGAAACATACTCTCCTTGACTATGATTTACACTTTGATCATGTTAAAATATTTTGTGATAATACTAGTACAATTCACATGACAAAGAATGCAAATCAACATAGTAAAACCAAACACATTGACATTAGGTATCACTTTCTTAGAGATCATTATGAGAAAGGTGATATTGATATAGACTATGTTTCTACCGATTTTCAACTTGCCGATATGTTAACTAAACCTTTAGACTATGCTAGATTCTCTTTTATTTGTGATGAGTTGAATGTTTGCATTATGGATTCTTAAAGATAAATCTTTTGTTTTGTTGGTTTTGTTTAACCCTTTTTGATGTATGACAAAAAGGGGGAGAAAAAGTATAAGTTTGTTAGAAGTTTGTTTGTTGTTTATTATTTATTTAAGTTTTTAACAAAACTATTGTGTTTTCAATGCTTCATGTATCTTACTCATTGTCATTCTTTATACATAGCATTATTTGAGGGGGAGCTTTCCAAAGCTCTTCTTCCTTTTGTTTAAATAACTTATATGTTTTGTTATAATCAAAAAGGGGGAGATTGTTGGCCCAAGGTTACAATCACCCGTTTTTAGTGTGTTTTGATGATTACAAAACATATTAGTTATTTGTACTAATAATATTTGTTGTTTAAGTGTGTTTCAGGGTTCTAACTCAACTAGAAGGGTTCTTCCCTAAAGGAGAGTATTTTGGACTCAAGTCAACTCAAATTGGGCTCAAGAATCAAGTTTTGAAGATCATATGGTGAAAAGCCCTCTTGAAGCACTTGTAGTACTTAGAACCAATGTAAGAAATAGATTGTTAAAGTTTGAGTTTTGGAAATTGGCTCTAGGATACACACACACACGTTTTTGTATTCAAGTTTTCTTGGTCAAAACTTTTGTTTCATGCCTTAGTATATACATACATGACCCTAAGTTTTACAAATTTAAATATCATGTTTAGATCATGTATATATACTCTTTCTAGCTTATTACTTACCTTTCTTTACTTCAAAACATTGTTTACAAAATTTTCCAAGTTCAAAAATCCTGCTGATTTTTCTGTTTCAGGCTTGACCGGCCGACCGGCACGGTCGACCGGCGCCAGTGTCAGGACGTGCACGTTTGTGCACGTCTGTCGGCCGACCGCCCGGGTCGACCGACTGAAAGCAGTTGCTCTAGGGTTTTGTGGGTCGACAGCCCGGTCGACCGCCCGAAGAAAACTGTGTTTTCTTCTTAGAGGAAATAAAAGCCGCGTCCAGGGGGAAAACGCGAGATTGCGTTTAACAGAAAAGACAAAAGTCATAATGACTTGAAGGACGTAACATTGAATGCAGTATGGACAGGATCTCTGCATTAAATGCTGAATCCAGGTTGGTGAAACTCGCATCTAGCGAGGAGAGAGAAAAATAAAAAAATAAAAAAAGGAGCAAAGTAAAATATCTAGATAAAATTCCGGTATCTGGGAAACACCGAAAACTCTGGAAAAGTCCAAAAATGAAGTAGCTGGAAAGCTTCCCAAAAATTCTCAAAAATAATAAATATTATATAAAGATTTTTGGTGAAATCGGTTTTTAGAAATTCAATTTAATTTTCAAATAAAAATCCTAAAGTCAACCGTTGATACCGGTCTATACCGGGTCCGCCGGATTTTGATAAAATCTGAAAAATCTTAGAAATTGCCTGAAAGGAGAAAATATAATTCTAAGAAGTAATATAAAAGCGAAATCTAGAAATTTGATTTCAATTGTAAACTAAAATTCCTGGAATCAACCAGCGATACTGGCCGACACCAAATCCAGTGGAATTTCGATAAATTTAGAAAAATCTCAGAAAAAGTATTTAGATAGAAAATGTAATTTTAAGAAGTTATGGGAAAGTCATTTCTTCAAATTCAACTCCGTTTGTAAATTAAAAATCCGAGAATCGGTCAGTGGTACTGATCGACACCGGTTTTGAAGATCTTCAATTTAATTCAGAAAAATTCCAAAAAATCATAGAAATCCAAAATATTAGAAAACGATGTTTG
Source organism: Agave tequilana (assembly GCA_038442645.1). NCBI lineage: Eukaryota > Viridiplantae > Streptophyta > Magnoliopsida > Asparagales > Asparagaceae > Agave > Agave tequilana. The sequence goes on along the minus strand of JAVJIF010010924.1, from coordinate 84,176 downwards.
AAACTGAAATCGGTCAAATCTGAGTACCAGAATGACCAAATTGAGCAATACTCCAAGATCGGGCCCCGGTTCAGACTACGGCTGACTCCGAGTTCACGAATCCGAATCTATGACAAAGCGTTCATACAAATAACTCATAATACAAAACAAATCTAAATCAAAAAAATACGATCAAAAATACGAATACGCAACTAAGTATGTATTCCGGGAGCGGGGTGTTACAAACACTTTTGAATTGTTTATATTGCTTAAGTGTTGCTTTTCATTTACATGTACACGTTGCATAAACTGAATTAAGGGTTTGTCCTATAAACAAGATAAGGAAGGGAAGTTATTACCCTCCCTTAGCCCACAAACCATCTCCTCACTCACTAACCTATCCTAACTTAAAACTGAGTAGATGTTGGCCCTAAGGACATGTTGGACTCAATAGGAGACTGGCCTAAGGGAAAAGTTGTTAGAATTTGACTCTTGCCAAATCGTTGTCAAAGGTTGGAGATTGAGAGGCAAAATCTCGAAGAACAGTGGTTTGACATAATTAGGCTCACTGATTAGGCACGGATACCTCCCATTGGTCTTGTCCTTACCTTACTGATTAACTTGTGGTCAGAGTCTGCAATATACCTCCCGTGGACAGTCTAATCAGTCGTCTAGGTTTAAGGTCTACCCTAAAGGCTAGATTTTTTCCTTTTTATTTGTTTATTTGTTTGTTTGTTTTTGTTTTTGACACTTTTTTGTATGGTATAGATTATAATTATAACTTTTCCAATACATATAGTGATCCATATATTATATTAACCAACCAAGTATACACTTTTCCAATACATATATTATACTCCGACCTCTTTATGGATAATATCAACCTGACATTTCATAATTATAACTTTTCCAATACATATAGTGATCCATATATTATATTAACCAACCAAGTATACACTTTTCCAATACATATATTACACTCCGACCTCTTTATGGCTAACATCAACCTGACATTTCATAATTTTAACCAACCAAGTATGCCGGATTGGTCTTATCTGAATCCTCGTATGTCCCAGTCTAAATACTAAGAATAAGACTAGAACAATTATCATCACAACTCTTCACTGAGTCAGTAGGGATACAACTCTCTTGAGTCACTCTATCAACCACCTTACAAAAATACCTCTTTTCTAGACCAACATATAGAGGAAAAATCTGATTTTGAAAAGAGGATGGATGCCTTGAACGATAAAATTTAGAAGCTTTGCATGAGTCCGAGAGACAAGTTCAAAACATGAAGGACTCACAATCTCATCAAAATTTTCAAATCCAAAATCTCTACTCTATTTTTCAAGTCCCACAAGAAGAATCTACTGACTTAGAAAAGATTGTAGAATGCATGTCAGTCCCAAAATGATTATAGTCTCAAACTGATTCCTTCAATAGGTTATAAGCACAAATTGGTCATTTGGTCAAAACAATTAATGATAGGAATGAGAAAACTCTCCCTACCCAATTTTTGACCATTCCCGATTTCCCTAGCCATATTTATAGGAACCAAGAATCATGGTGTCTTGAAGATTTTAATCAAAATTTAATTCACCACAACATATTGAACGTGATCAATCCCAAACCTTGGACAAATTGGCGAGTTTTCATTTCAAGAAATTGAACTTGAATCTGAACGTGACCCTAATCCACAACTTTGTTTCAATTTCAATTTTTCAATCTATGTTGGCTCCGGTGTCCTTACGTTATTTGGACCCATGTCCTGAGCCAACATTGATTCATGTACTCATAGAGCTTGAATCTGAATCACCTATTTTGGATAGTCATATTTCATTGATGGAAAACGGATGTGAAATTTAATTCTTTGATTTGGACTCAATTCTTGAACAAAAACTGACTCTCGAACCCAAACTTGATTTTTCTGAGTTAGTATTGGTTCTCAAACCTTTCATTCTTGAGCTCAAGTCAGCCATTTCATAAAATTACATTCTATTGTTGGATCAAGGTATAGACCATAATGACTCTGAGATGATATTCAAAGATTGGTCATATAAAGGGGATGATTTTCATGATAGGATCATGCATGATTTTATTCATATTGGGGATTTTAAATATGTAAATAGGAAAGAGGGCATCTAAAGTGGGTTTCTTGATAATTCACATTATTTAGATTAGGAACGCACCCAATCTGACAACCACCAGAACCACCACCTTGAGGTAACATTTTTCTTCCCTTTCTTCTTTTTCATGCATATATGCATTCATTCATATATTAAAGACAATGTATGAGATAAATGTGGGGGAGGGTTCTAACACAACATAGGTTTTTCTTTTAATTTAAAAAAATAAAAATATATAACATTTTCTTTGCTTTTAAAAACCTTTTGAAAAGAGAAACAATATTTTGGCCTATTTTTATAAGAAATTGAGTTAATTTTAAGGAATAGGAGAATTATAATTAGGATTTCATATACTTGATCAAAATAAGATTATTTGTTTGATTTCTAGGGTTAGGAAGAAAAGTTGAAAAAGTAATTTAGTCTTGATTTTTTACTTTGATGAAATATGCACACTTTATACACTTACACACTTAGGGTTCAAAGATAAAGATTCTTATGCCTTATAAAAAAGAAAAAAAGAACAATATATATTTATATATCAAAAATCCTCTGATTAAGCTGGGTATTTGTAAGAACTTATTTTTATGGATTTTATGTGATTTTATGGGATTTTGTGGATATCTAAAAGACCAAGTTTTCAAGCCCTAAAACCCAGCCTGAGCCTACTAGCAGTCGACCGACCGGGTGGTCGACCGATGTGCATAGATACGTGCATACTGCAATGGCCTTGGGCCGGTCAACCGCACGATCGACTGATCCATAGAGCTCCGGTCTGGCCTCGGTCGACCGAGCCAGAGAGTTCACTCTCTTGTTCTAGCCTTGGTCGACCGGGCGGTTAACCGACATGCAGTGTCCTTGGGACGGTCGACTGATCGGTCACCGATTACCCCAACGGTCAGAATTCGATTGTTGGCGGTCAACCGAGCGGTTGACCGGCAGGTCACTTTTGACCTGTTCTGAATCCCAACGGCTATATTTTCAAACCTTATAAATATGGGTCCTTTGAGGCCAGTTTTCACCAAGGTTTTTAAGAGCCTAATTTTCCATCTTCTACAGAGTTTTTAATAAGTTTTTAAAATAAGTTTTAGAGCTTTAATCTCTCTATCTTTATTTGTTTCAAAGTTTTTGAAAAATCAAAAGAAAACAAATTTTGAGATTCTAGTTCTTGTCCAAAATTTCTATATCTTATCTAGAGTTTTTTTCAAGTGTTTTCTTTGTGTTTTTTTTCTAAAATATTTTATTTTCTCACACATGAGCTATCAATTCTATACCTATCTATAGGATCTTATTTTTGTGAGAAAAATTATTTGTGATCTTTCAAGATCATTGACTGAGTTTTACCTGCACACAAAATATGAATATTAGATCTGAGAATTAAAGGTGTGCGAGGTGCTCAATACTAATCCGCGGTAGCAAGGCTATGCGGGTCGTGATCCTCAGGGAGGGACTGCGATGGAAGCGTTAAGCAAATTTCTCTAAAGTTTTTATTTTTATTAGTTAAGTTAGAAAGATAGCGGTATTTACAATGGTCGGAAAAAGAATATGGAGATGAGTTATGATTTAATCTACAAAAAGAAAAGAAAAGAAAAGAAAAGAAAAGAATACTTACTTGAGTTTGGTTGAAGAAAAACGTGAAAACCTTACATGTTCTACCTTGCTTAGGAGGCGTTCCACGAATAGATCATAAACTCGAGCTCAATCCCTTTATTGCTTTAATCAATGGCAGAGAAGAGAAGATACATCGGTGTCACGCTCAACATAAGCCTCTCTCTTGAAAATAAAAAGAAAAACCTAACTACAAACTAGAAGAAGACTAAAACCTAGCTTTTGGCCCTTGGCTCGCCTCTGGACGACTCTGTACGTTGCACTGCAGGGGTATTTATAGGTGCAGAAGGCCGAAGAGTCCCGGATGAAGTAGCCCACGAAAGTTGGTCCATGATGTCATCAACTTTGCCGCAGAAACTGGGATTTTGCCGTGGAATTGCGGCATTTCTAGGGAATCTGGCCACGCGCTTTGGCGCGTGGCTTCTTCTGGTCCGTCCATCTGGGCGCTTGCTTCTGGAAGTGTGATCCTGGCTCTTTATTCTGGATTTTTCGAGATAACTTAGTAATCAAGTTACCTTGATCTCAAATATCCCAAATCTTCTATCCACGAATTTTCTTCTTATCTTTGGCTTTTATGCTCATCCTGCAAGAGTTTAGGGTTGGGTAGAATTCTATCCTTCCCTCATCTTTAATAATTACAACTTTAGCCCTTGCATAATTGCACTTTGACAATCTGCTATTTGCACTTTGACTCTTGGGCTTCAAATATGGGCTTTTGGGCTTCATTAAGCTTTATTTATTATTAAAATAATAATTCGAGGCCTGCACACAATAAATAATAAAATATTAATAATTGTGCAGAATTAAATGAATAAATATGAAAATGTAATGGTAAATGTTATGATAAAAATGCACTTTTGACTACCAATCAATCATCAAGAGAGTGTTTATAATCATTCGATCACTGAGTTGTATTTTTCCTTTGCTTTGTGCATGGCAAGTGCCCACCTCTTGTGTAGAGATTTGTGTAGAGAGAAGGAGTTGTGTACTCTGGTGTTGAGTTGTAATTTCTCAGTAGAGTTTCTTTTGTGGATGGTCCTGTGTTGACGTAGTGGAAATTCTTCTGTGTGAAGGCGGGGACATAGATCAGTAGCTCGAAATTCGAAACAAATCTTTGTGTTTGTGTTTGGTTTGATCCACTATCTCTCAACTCATCTCCCTTTATATCTTGCATTGTCTTTATTGCTTATTCGTATACATGCTTGGTATTGATTGTGTGCCCACTTGAACCAAGAGAACTTTTAAAGCAGCTCAACTCTTAATTTAGAAGAATCTAGAGGAGTAGTTTTAGAGCCCTTCACGGGAAATTCGGGCTCACTCTTACTTACACATAGTGTGTTTGAAATTAGTTTTTAAATTCCGCATCATTTGTCCTAAATTAGCTAGTACACCTATTCAGCCCCTCTAGGTGCACTTTCAATGGTATCAGAGCCTCTGTTTTTGATATTCAGTTTAACCACCTAGGAGTGAGATCCTTGGATAGCTGATCTAGTATTGCATTGCACACATGTAGTTTATACACTCATAGATTTTCTTTCTCCTCCCATGTATGATGTTTCTAACATTGATATGTGAAAGTTTAAGATGAGTGCTTATTTAAAAGCCCTTGGATTGCATGTTTTCCTTGCTACTACTAAGAAATCAAATGTTGGTAATGACAAATATATAGAGGCTAATGCACAAGCCATATATGCATTAAAGCACACACTAAGTAAAGAACAACTTTCGTGATTCCACTTTTACAGTGTGAACACATTGATCTCTCCCGAGCAACAAATGACAAACTATGTGGGGAAGGAATCTAGTGGAGATGAGTCTGACCAAGCTTGCGTCATGGTCTAAGGGAATGACTCCCTTGAGGTAATTTCAGACACTCAACTAGATGATTGTGCTAGTTCTTCCATTGATGATAATGCCATAGATTCCCATACTTTAAATGAAGAACATTCATTATTTGTGAAAACTTGCTAGAAAAATACAAACTTTTGAAAAGTAAGAGTTTTGAATTAAAAGAAGAAAATAAAAATTTATCTTCAAAACTAGATACGATTTTACAAGAAAAGGTTAAGATTTCAAATGAAAGGGACTCTTTGAAATCACAACTAGATCTTGTTTAAAAGAAAATGAAATTTTAAAAAATAAAAATGATTTTGATATAGTTTTGAAGAAAAATGAAGTTTTGTCTTCAAAACTAAATTTTGTTGCAAAAGAAAATTATTCTTTGAAAAATAAAATTGCTTTAACTTCAAAAGAATTAGATTTTATTTTAAATGAAAATATTTCTTTAAAAAATGATTTCGTTTCCATTCTTGTCATCATTCCATTGTTATACCGTCTATTAATAAGAATGCGAGCTCCACTTCTTCAACAATTGAAAATGATATTTACATGTTGAAGAATGTGTAAATTATTTGAGCTCCACTTTGAGCCAATGTGTCATGAACCACATGCGATTAGAATCCATGTTTCATAAGAAACATGCTCCACATATTCATGCACATAAATCATAGCATATGCATGCTCATCATGCTCACATACATGATTTATATATGCTTATGTATACACTTGCACACATTATAGACGTACAGGACATCTTGCAAAGTTTTGTTATGATAAGTTATATGATTCAAATTTTACAAGAAAATTTGTTTGGGTTAGGAAATGTGCTAACCCCCTTGGACACAAAAAGATATGGGTACTAAAATCCATCCCTAATTCATTTGTTGTAGGTGTGGACTCTCACAAGACGTGAGGGTATTGATGCCCTGATGGTAGATGTGATCCGAGGTAAAAGATCATATTTGTGGATGCATCACTTTCAAGGGATGTTTGGTGGGAGAACCACCATGATTTGGAGACATAGGGATTAGCCCTACCAGTTTTAGTAACTATCTCTAACTCTTTATTTATGTTTACAAGTTTTCATTGTTAATTTTTAGCATGTCTTGGTTTCGTGTTCATTATGTTAAACTCAATGTTTATTAGATATGTGATATACATAGATAGTATTTGAGATACACGCATGTTTATGTGCACTTATATTTTTGTGTTCTCACTATAGTTTAGCTATTGTATATATCCTACTTCTATAACACGTGCATTTAACCTAATGATCATGTTTGTTTATATTTTTGCACTTCATGATTTGATTACTTGTTTAGATGTAACTTTTATTAAAACTTATGTTTGTACTTGTACAACTAGTGAGCCATATTTGATTATTATATGTTTATGCTTTATTACTCATTTATACCCATTAGATGTACTTGTACAACTTTGTTTTCATGATTTATGCATCTTTACTTGTTTTTCCTATTATTATACATGTTTTCATAAAAATTATATTTAGCTTCACGTACATGTTAATTTTGTCTAAAACTAATAGATATACATGTCTATCTTAGAGTCATTTATTTTTCATGCAATATTCTTTTATGAACTCGTTTATATTTGGGATATGTATGTATACTTTTAGTTTCGATAAAACATACATATACCTTGAAGTTTGTTTAGTTTTTGTGTTTTGATAATTTTTGTTTGTAAAAGAACTTTCATATGAGCTTCATTGTCTAACTCCATGATTTTATTCATTACATGATTCCTACACTCGATATATCTTATTTACTCATGGTTTTTGTTTCATGAGAATATATATGCTTTATTACTTTTTGAATGTCGATTCTTATGTAATTTTCATATTTCATAGTTACATTTGTCTTTTATTCCTTACTTGAAGGATTTCGTACTAATTTTCAAAATTATCATAAACAAGTTTTGTTATTCTTCAATTGATAGAATTTTCAAATATGTTAAAATATTTTCAAATCACATTCTTCTTAAAAATCCTTACCATCAAAGGACGGTTGGATGGGCGGTCATGCCTTATATGCTCTTAAATAAAAATATCTTTCAAATATGTGCATGAATAGGGTGGTAGTATTGAGATATACATAATTTTCAATGAAAATTCATTTTGTTTACTCTTGTTTTCTATATATGTATGGATCATATCTAAATTAAAATTATGTTACTTAGATACATATATATGATTTTACTTGTGCTTTAAACATATATGTCATACATTTTTAGCACAAATTATTTCTTACTAAGCTTGATTTAATTCTTAATATCAATTATTTTTCAATTGATATTATATACAAGTTTTTTCATTATTTTTATTGATATTTTATAAAAGGAGAGAAAAATTCTTGTTTTATCTTTCAATTTATTTTATTTTCAATTGGCATCTTACTCCCACTCTTTATAACAAAAAATACTTTGTTTTGGTATATGCTAACATTTCAATATTTGTATCAATAATCTTAAATTGGTATTACTCTCAATTTGGTATCCTTATTGTAAAATGGTTTTAGTGTTTACCTAAAATTTTAGTTTTTACTTTCAATTGGTATCATGCCTTTTTATTGGTATCAATTGGTAAAAAGATTGTTTCATTTTCAAAAAAAATTAGTTTCACTTTCAATTAGTTTCTTTCAATTGATAGTTTTTATTGGTATCAAAATTTTGATTCAAAATAAGTTTATTGGTATTGTTTGTTTGTCTTCACCCTTTTGTTGATGAGTGAAAAAAAGAGGGAGGAGAATTTAGGATTACATATGCATGTTTTATTAAATGTTTATGCATATTTAAGATTATATATGCATGTTTTATTAAGTGTTTATGCGCGCGCGCGCGCGCACACACATATATCCTATTTTTATTTGGTCTCTTGAGCTTATATTGCATATCTTTATCATTTTATTCATATGTATGGGTTAAGGGGGAGCTTTTTTGAAGCCTATCCTTAATGAATGCATATATTACCTTATAAGTTTTGTCATCATCAAAAAGGGGAGATTGTCGGCCAAGAGGCCTTTCACCTTAGTTTTGATGATGACTAACTTATGAAGGTTAGTTTACTAATGATCATGTATTTATATAGTTTCAATTATTAATTAAGATCTTAGTAGGTGATTAGCTTCAACAAAAGATTCAAAGCCAGTTTTGGAGCTAACACGGGTAGATTCAAGAGCTTGCGCGTCAAGATCGCATCTAGCACTCGGTTTGGTTAAACTCTTTGGATCGTATTTGGATCGACTCGGCTTGGAGAATAAGCTCTACAAGAAGACTTCACTTTGTTTTTGCTTTAGTTTTGTTCAGATCTTGTGTAAAGATTGACTAGTGTTGATATGCTCAATTTCACACACACAAGTATAAATAGTTTTTGGTTTTAGTTTAACCGATTTTGGATTTTCTAGAATATATCTTTCGTTTTCATGAATAGATAGAATCAAAACAAATTTTATATAGTTTATATGTATAGTGGATTCATCCATTTACATTTTTTAGTTCATATTGTCTAAAAACTTATTTTGATGATGATTCTAGTTCATTGGTTTCAAGTTTTATTTTTAACAAACTTAGTTTTAAATTTATTGTCAAAAACATAGATATATCTTTTATATGTGTATTGAATTTTATCCATACACACTATACTTCAAAATGAGTTTAAATATCTTGTTTTTGCATTTGTACAAGTTTATAGAAAAATCGTATTTTCTTTAGAAGTTTGGTTTTTTGAAAAATCGTCTTTGGTTTAAAGCTTAATTTTCAAAACTCAAAAATAGTTCAAATGTTTTGAAATATGTGTTGAATTTTACTCACACATATTTATTCTTCAAATATTTATAAGAACTTATTTTTGTGAATTTTATGAAATTTTATGGGTATTTAAAAGACCAAGTTTTCAAACCCTAAAATCCAGCCTGAGCCTGCTGGCGGTCGACCGGACCCGAGCTCGGTCGACCGGGCGGTCGACCGATGTGCACAGATACATGCACACTACCTTGGCTTTGGGCCGGTCAACCGAACGGTCGACCGATCCAGAGAGTCTGCTCTCTGGATCTGGCCCCGGTCGACCGAGCCAGAGAGTTCACTCTCTGGTGCTGGCCTCGGTCAACCGACAGGCAGTTTGCCTTGGGGCAGTCGACAACTAGTCGCCCAACAACCCCAACGGTCAAAAATCTGATCGTTGGCGGTCGACTGGGCGGTCAACCGACAGGTCACTTTGACCTATTCTGGACCCCAACGACTATATTTTCAAACTCTATAAATATGGGTCCTTTGAGGCAATTTTTCACCAAGATTTTTGAGAGCCAAATTTTCTATCTTCTACAGAGTTTTTAACAAGTTTTCAAAACAAGTTGTAGAGCTTTAATCTCTCTATCTTTATTTGTTTCAAAGTTTTTGGAAAATCAAAAGAAAAAAGTTTTGAGATTCTAGTTCTTGTCCAAAATTTTTATATCTTATCTAGAGTTTTTTTCAAGTGTTTTCTTTGTATTTTATTTTTCAAAACACTTTATTTTCTCACACTTGAGCTATCAACGCTATACCTATCTATAGGATCTTGTTTTTGTGAGAAAAATTATTTGTAATCTTTCAAGATCACCAAGAAAGAGTTTGTGATCATTAGATCACTAAATTGTATTTTTCCTTTGCTTTGTGCTTGGCTAAGTATCCATCTCTTGTGTAGAGGTTTAAGTAGAGAGAAGGAGTTATGTACTCTGGTGTTGGGTTGCAATTCCTCAGTGGAGATCCCTTTGTGGAAGGTCCTGTGTGGACGTAGTGAAAATCCTTCTGTGTGAAGGCGGGGACGTAGAGTAGTGGCTCGAATCTCGAAACATATCTTTGTGTTTGCGTTTGATCCACTATCTCTCAACTCTATCTCTCTTTATATCTTGCATTGTCTTTCTTGCTCATTCATATACATGCTTGATATTGATTATGTATCCACACTTGTGTTGACCAAAAGAGCTTTTAAAGCACCTTAACTCTTAATTTAGAGGAATCTAGAAGAGTAGTTCCATAGCCCTTCACGAAAAATTCGGGCTCACTCTTACTTACACATAGTATGTTTGTAATTAGTTTTTAAATTCCGCATCATTTGTCCTAAATTAGCTAGTACACCTATTCATCCCCCTTTAGGTGCACTTTCATCGGGAAGGTCCCAAAAAATCCTCAAAAATAGCAAATATTATTTTAAGATACATTGTAAAATCAGATTTATTCTATTAGCAGATTAAAAATTCTGAAATCAACTAGTGATACTGGTCGACACCAAATCCAGTCGAATTTTGATTAATTCAAAAAATCTCTAAAAATACACTAAAGTAGAAAATGCGATCCTGAGGAACAATGAAAGCCATTTCTAAAAATTCAACTCTGTTTGTAAATTAAAAATCCTAAAATTGACTAGTGATACTGGTCGACAACGATTTTGAAGATTTTGCAGAATAATTCTAAAAATTTTCAAAAAATTATGAAAATTTTAAAATATTGAAAAATAGTATTTGAAACTGAAACTGGTCAAATTTGACAATCAGAAAGGTCAAATCAATTAGTACACTGGGATCAGGTCCCTGGTATTAAACTAGGGTTGACTCTAAAAGAACCTAAATCTAAAAACAAAGAGAAAAACTTAAACTAACTTCCGGTCCCTTTTCTCTGAAAAATACAGTATTTATAGGCAAAAACTAAACGGGGGAGGGCGTACGAAGATAGGAGGAGCAAACTCTCCCCCAACAGAAACAGCCAAGCTATGGAAACGCTGCTTTGGCCGCGCTTCCGCGACCATGGTGTGGCTAAGTGGCCACACCTGGTTGGTGGGTCTCCTTTATTTGGTGATACACTTTTATCTCCTGCTTGTTTTTCCGTTTCAGCTCCAGGATGTGACAAAACGGCCTTTCATCTTTGGCTTTAACCACCTAATTTGGGAAGATTCATTTTAACCGATTTTTAACCTCACTGATTTACTATGATCTGCTTTGATTTTCTGATTTCGAATTAATTCTGAATTAAGTCAGAATTTGATGGGCTTTTTTTGGGCTCGTTTCTCTTTCCTTTCCTTTAACAATAGGCCTGCATTTAATAAAGAAAAATAAGACTTATGAATATGATTTATTAGATAATAAATATGGTAATGTGATAATATATATGCAATATATGTGACCAATCACACCCCCACACTTATCTTTTGCTCGCCCTCGAGCAAAACATTAAAACTAATCCTAATCAATTATTACACCACTTCGCAGGTCACTCGATTGCACTGAGTATGTGCAATAAGCCGTTCAACCTCTAGGTTATCCCTAGAGGACGAGTTTTGTCTCGTGAGAATTTTCAGTGGATTGCACCCACAAAATCCATAAAGAAAGAAAAAATGTTAGTGTTTTCAAAAAGCATTTTGAAAAGAGAGAATATTTGAAGTATATTTGTAAGAGTTCAAGTAATCTATAAGTTATAGGAATATCGAATTTTTCATCCCTAAGCTTAATCTCTATTCAAAAACATGTCATCAATCAAAGTAAGGAGTCAAATTGCATTTCTCATCTAGTCTATTACTTTACCCTAAGTCATATGCACCTTCGTGACCGTGAAATTTGACTAAGGGTTCTTTAATATTAACTCTTATGCCTTATTTATATTTATTTTTTGTGGTATTTATTCCTTAATTCCATTAGGCTTTCTAATCTGCCCATGTAATGAGCCTTTAGTCGGTGACACCCAAACCGGCAGTCTTAGGGCACCAGGTGAGAAAACAACCCTAAAGACTTAAACACTCGAGCAGAAAAGGCCACGAAACCAAGAGTTTTTATTTATAAAATGTACCCCTTTTAGGCGTGAATACTTATGCTTTATGAGGCACAAATACCCAGCTTAATCAGAGGATATATATATATATTCAAACTTATCTAATTATCTTTTGCATAAATACCAAGGCTTTCTTAGGCCAAAGCACCTAGCTAATCAATAATTAGATATGTTTATTTTTCATAGATATACATATATATTTTTTTATAAGGCATAAGAATCTTTGTTTTTGAATCCTAAGTGTGTAAGTGTATAAGATGTGCATATTTCTTCAAGGTAAAGACCAAGACTAAATTACTTTTATCAATTTTCTTCCTAACCCTGGAAATCAGACAAGTCATCTTATTTTGACTAAGTATAAGAAATCCTAATTATGATTTTTCTATTCCTTAAAATTGACTTAATTTCGTACAAAAAATATATTAAAATATTGTTCTTTTCTTTCAAAAAGTTTATATATATATATATATATATATATATATATATATATATATATATATATATATATATATATTCTTCTTTTTTATAGTTATTATATTAGTCATGTTAAAGCCCTCCCCCACACTTATCTCATGCATTGCCCCAATGTATGAAAGAAATGTATAGATGCATGAAATGGAATGTAAAAGAGGTGCATAAAAAAAATTATATATATGTAGTATACAAAATATGTACAACATCATGTTTCTCCCACACCTAGATCTTTTTTAGGTCTCATCCCTCTAGCTCTCTTCTCATCATTCAAATGGGTTCTCTTTATAGGGCATAGTGGGGAGGCCAATCTTTTTGTCATTTTAGCTCTCTTCCTCCCCAGTCTCACCTTCTTTAAGTTTTTCTTCCTCATATTTCTACATTCATTATTCAAAATTGATCACCATCACACTTCTCAGTTGGACCTTTCCACTATGAATGCCTAAGAATTCTAACTCAGTTCCATACATCTCCTCAAAACTTAGGTCAACACTTTCTCCTGAAGGTGTATAATTAACCAAAATATCCCTAGTCGGTTCATCCAAACACACGAGTTCTTCTTCGAAGAGGTTTTTAAAGAGTAGGTCAATCGGAGGTTCTTGAATTATATTCTCATGCAATATATCATTGGTTGGCTCATCGAAAGTGAAAATATTCAAATCAAATTTCTTTTTTTTAAAAGGTACTCTAAAATTCGGATCTCCAACATATACCTTCTCATTAATATAATCGCATTCATTAAATAATTCATCAAGAAACAGAGATTTATTCTCTATCTCTTCACTTTCTTCATCATAATTGTTTTCAACAAAGTTTACCTCAAATGTTTGGTCTCTTACCTTATGAGGTTGTTTTTCTAAATTAAAGGCATTGACTTCTCTAGTCATGTCCCCAAAGGTTAATCTCATAGACCCATTCCTACAATTGATAATAGCATTGGCAGTAGCAAGGAATGTGAGCCCTAGGATAACAGGAGTTTGAGCCCTAAAATTGGACACAGGTTGCGTCTCAAGAGCTATGAAATCAACTGGGTAGATAAACTCCCCGACCCACGATGTTATTGCTGCGCACTCTTGCTTCCCAACATGAACCCCTCTCTCTCCCTATTACAAGATCTACAAAATGAAAAATACAAAGGAGGAAGAAGAACTAACCTAAACTAAACTATCCAAAACTATAACATGAAAATGAAAACTACCCTAAACTCTGTATATCTCCCTCTTCAGAGCACAAAGGGGGTATTTATAGGCGAAAGGGGCACCAAAGGTTATGTACGGAGCCGCGCGTCAATCTCAGTGCGCGGCTCCATAAGATTGCCGCGGAAACGGGGCTTTTGCCGCTTTTTCGCGCAATACTTGGGAGGCGCGCGCAGCACCACCTGCTGCGCGCTTCCCGGATGTCCCCCTGTCGGATGTACTTGCTGGTTTTCAGATTTAGGCCCCTGGTTTTGATGAAATCACCCTCCAAAGTTAATGGCTATCTTTATAGGCCTTTAATCACCAATTAAATAGTGATTTAGGGTCTTCTTCTTCATTGCACACCATGGACCTAAAAAAATGCAAGAGAGCTGTTATTAGCAGAATTTAATATTAAATAAATGTGAAGATGTGGTATGAAATATGCAGTTTTAGAGACTAATCACACCCCACACTTTTCTTTTGCTCATCCTGAGTAAAACAAAAAACTAAGAAAATTATTACACCACTTTCGCAGGTGACGCGATTGCACTGAGCATGTGCAACAAGCCGTTAAAGCTCTAAGTTTCCCCTAGAGGAGGAGTTTTGTCTCCTGAGGGTTTTCAGCGGATTACACCCACAAAATCCATAAAGAAAGAAATCAAATGTTAGTATTTTTGAAAACGCATTTTGAAAGTAGAGAAAAGTGTTGAATTATTTTTGCAAAATATAAGTGATCCTAGGTCAGAGGTTAACCAGAAATTGTTCTTTCTTAAACTAAGTCAAAATGCAAAAAATCTTTTTATAAATTAAATGTAAGAATTTAAAATTGAATTGATTCTTTGACTTTTCAAAAAACTCTTAGAAAAATATGCACTTTGTGGACTATGAAGATTTTTGGGATATTGACTCAAACTTTCATGCCATTTATTTATATTATTATTATTTTCATTTTTTCTTCCCTTAGTTTTCTTAGGCTTTCTTATTTATCCGGGTAGTGAGCCTCTAGCCGGTGACTCCTAAACCAAATGATCTTAGGGCACTAGATGAGAAGACATCCCTCGGACTTAAGGACTCGAGTAAATAAGGCCACAAAACTAAAGGGTATTATTTTATTTTTATCCACCGTTTTAAGTGTGAAAATCATGCTTCCTGAGGCATAATTACCCAACTTCAATAAGTGATTTTATCATCATTTATTTTTTTTAAATATATTTTTATGACATTTTCAGTCTTTGTTTCAATCCAAAAAAATTGTGTAAGTGTGAAGTGCATAAATCTAAGGCAAAAAATTTAAGATCAAATTATCTTTTCAATCTTACTTTCTTATCTTAAAATTTAAACAAGATCTATTATTTTGACTTGGTTTAAAATTTCATAATTTTAGGTATGCCTAATTCCAAAGATAATCTTAATTTTCTTAAAAATGGATCAAAACTATTTCTCTTGTTTTAAAATGTTTTGTTAAAAGAAAAAGAAGAGTTTTAAGAAAAGAGAAAAGTTTCTGTACAAAAGAAATTTTTTTAAAAAATTCCTAAAAAGAAGTGTAAAAGAAAGAAAATTTAAAACTACCTATGTTAGTAACTCTCCCCCAACCTTATCTCATGCATTATCCTCAATGCATCGTGAATATGTATATACATGAAACAAATGGAGAGGGAAGGAAGATTACCTCAAGGGGGTGGCTCCGGTGGTGGTCTGATTGGGCCAAGCGTTGCTACATAATCAAGATATTAGGGATCTTGCAGAAACCCACCAATGACCTCTCTAATGCGACCTAGTAAAAGAATGATGGACTGAACGGTCTTATTTAAAAATTATTCCCATCTAATTTTCAATTTTCAAAAATAATTACTGAGTCATTTCGTCAACATTCTTATCCAACAATGAAGTGTGATTTTGGAAGATGATGGATTTGGACTCAAATGGATCAGGAAAGAAAACTGACACCTACTCGGGAATTTGACTCAGATCAAGTCAAGAGTCAACAATGAGAGTCGAAATTGGTTCAAAACAGGGTCCAAACCAAAGAATTGATATTCACACATTTTCCCCATTAATGAAGTGTGATCATAAGATATTGATAATTCAATTTCACATTGTATTGGTACAGGATTCAATGTTGACTTCGGAATAGAGAAAAAATCTGGTAAAGATACCGGAGTCATTATTGAATCAAAAAGTGAAATGGAATTACTAACATGAGGCTCGGAATCACATTCAAGATCAAGTTCAATTTCAGGAAAAGGATAACTTGCCAAAATGTCAGGGATGTGATGTTGGTCAAGTTCAGGTTGGTATGATGAAATTGAAGCTGGATTTCTAAAATGACATGATTCTTGGGTCCAATTAGCAGAGTTAGGGATATAAGGATTGGTCAAAGATTGACAAGAAAGACTTTCCTCACTCTCATTGATCAATTCGTTTATTAGTGAATCTAATCGACTGATAGACTGTGTAACAGAATTTTGAGTCTGAATCATGTCTTCCATACGTTTTGCAATTGGTTCTTCTTGAAAAGATGAGTATGGAAGTTAATTTTGAAAATTGTGGAGAAATTGTGAGTCCATCAGATTTTGCTCGGACTCACGCAAGGGTTCCATACTCAAGTCCAGTATTGATGGTTGTTCATTTTGAATCGGTGAGACTGGAAAAGATGAGTAGGACTCTTGAAAATTTGGTTGAGATGATGAGTCCAACATGATTTGCATTCTTTCACAAAAGACTTTCAAACGCTTTTCTAGCTCAAATTCTTCTTCAATTGGGTGCTCTAGAAAAGGAGTATGTGGAGTTTGATGTGGGAAGGATTGTGAATTGAGCAAATTTTGAATTTGTTGTAAGGACTCTTTCATACTCCTTTCCAAATCAGATTTTTCTTCGATTGGTGGAACAGGAAAAGGAGGATATGAACCAAAATCGGGGAATGAACTTTGTGAAAATTGTGGACAAGTCGGTTGAAAATTTAACTCGGGGTAGGTGAATTCCCATGGGCTCTGTGAAGAGTAGAAATTATTTTGAAAATCTTAGTTATAGGATTGGAGATATGGGTCATATTGAGTCGGATAATCCCAACTCGGCATATATTGTTAGTTCTTGTTGTACATAGCTGAGTTGGAGTTATCCAAGTCAAATGAGATCGGAGTGAAATCTGGATTCATATTATGATTGAAAGAATTATTATTGTTAAAATTCATTTCATAATTTACAAGAAAGAAAACAACAAACAAACAAACAAACAAATAAAGAAAAAAAAAGAAAACAAGCCTATGTTAGGATTGACTTAGACCTAGACGACTCATAACTGGTTAGACTGTCCACGAGGGATATATTGTCGGAAGCCGACCACGAGTTAACGGCCAGGTAGGGGCAAGATCAGTTGGAGGTATCCGTGCCGGAGCAACGGGCCTATTTATACCAAACCACTGTTCTTCGAGGTTCGTCTCTCAATCCCCAACCTTAGACACCGATTTGACAAGAGTCAACTTCTAACAACTTCCTCCTTAGATCAATCTCTTAAATGAGTCCGAGATGTCCCTAGGGGCCAACGTCTAGCAAGTTTTATTTAGGCTTGGATTGTGTGAGTGGGGAGGTGATTTTTGAGCTAAGGGAGGGTAATGACTTCCTCACCTTATTTATATTGAGTTTTGTCCTTAAGTTTAATTTGTGCAAGTGTGCAATATAGATAAGAATGAATACAAAAAAGCGAGTAAATCACTGAATTGTTTGTCTTAACTATATGTAATGCAATATGTACACCTCCTATCAGTATCACAACAATACAAGAATAAAATACAATATATTGGAATGAAAATTGACACGTGCGTAGATGCAAATGTCTAAACCGTTTTAAAGCATCCAATTATCGTATTTTAATTCTTAATATTATTTACAGTGTACATGTAATATAAACAAAAATTAGTAGCAGAGTATATGAATGTACAAGAGTTTACCCAACCACACAAGAGAAAGTGTGGAGTTCTGCAATGCTAAAAATTTAACCTGCACACCAAAAACAAAGAAGAAAGGTTAACAAAAACGTGAAATCAAACCGTTCCAATTCCCCGACAACGGCGCCAAAATTTGATCAGGGAAAACCGCGCACAAAAGTGTATGTTTTGAAATTGATATTTAAAGTATGTGATTTGGCTTCCTCGATACTTCCGTTATAGCATAGAGGTTAAAACGAGTCGAATCCACAAGGATGGGAGGCGATAGAAGCTTTACCGGTTGATTCACGTGTGTGTTAAAAGTTCTTCAAAGTTTTAAAGAATGAACAGAAAAGAAACAAAAAATGAAAAAGAGAAGTACGGTGAAACACAAAGAAGTGGGAAACATAGAAAAGAATGATTTTTGTAGTTTTGTTTTTATATCTAAAATAAAGTGAAAAAGAAAGAAGACTCACGGCTAATAACTACTAATGACTCCACCAACATGCTAAAATCTTAGTGATAGTTACCTCACATGTATCATTGGTCATAACTAGTCCTTGGTTCAAGAACTTTACAAAGCATGGCCCATATGTAACTCATCACATCCCAACTCAACAAAACAAGAGCAAGCTACCCTTAAACCATCAAAATTAAAAGTAAGCATGGAGTAAAGTAATGTTAGCTTGTTAAAGAGTTAGAAAGTTAGAGTGTTAGATCCATCATCATGAGCCATCAATGGCTCTTGCAAGAGTAAGGCCAAGTAGAGGCTGTTAGATTCATGTGGATTATCATAAAAATAGTTAGACTAGTTAGTGGTTAGTAGTTAGTTGCCATGAGAGAAAAGTTAGCTACACATGTAAAAGAGATTATAGAGAAGAAAACAAAGATAAGGTAATAGAGCACCTTTCATAGATTGTCACCTTCTATTACAAGCACTCTTTCTTCCCAACATGTACCACTCTCTCCCTATTACAAGATCTACAAAATAGAAAAAACAAGGGAGGAAGAAGAACTAACCTAAACTAAACTATCCTAAACTACAATATGGAAATGAAAACTACCTAAACTCTGTATATCTCCCTCTTCAAAGCACAAAGGGGGTATTTGTAATTCACCTAGAGGGGGGTGAATAGGTGATGGCTAATCTAATGGTTACTAAATGTGGAATTAAAAACTATTATGACCAAATTAAACTTATTACACTAAACACCACGTTTAACACAAGAGTGTAGCCGAATTCCCCGTGAAGGGCTCTGGACTAACTCCTCAAGATTCCCCTAGATATGGGTTGAGGTGCCGCGCTGGCTCTCTTGGTTGAAAACTAGTGTTAGCAAACAATCCCCAAGCATGTATCAATTAAGCACACAATGTATATCAAGCATATAAATATAAACACAATAATAGCATACAAGATATAAACAAGTAAGGGAGAGAAAGAAAGTGAGCAATCGCAAACACAAGGGATTTGTTTCGAGGTTCGAGCACACTTGCTCTACATCCCCGCCTTCGACACACGAAGGATTTCCACTAAAATCGATCCCACCGGATCACTCGGTGCCGCAACACCTACAATCCCTCGGACTCTCTAGCCCATACACACCGCAAGCCCACCGGCTCGCCGAGGCCGCACCTCAAACACGGAGTTCACACACGAACTCGAAACCCCGAGTCCATACTAGGATCCGAAATAATGCGAACACACACGTCCGCCTCCTCAAGGAACAAAGATGAAGTCTTTGGTGATCACAACACTTTGATCACCTTAAAAACAATCTCACTACAACACTCCTATAGGTAGATATAGCAATGGAAAGCTCAAGTGTTTTGTGAGAAAACAAGGAAAGAGATGGTGGAGGAAAACTCAAAAATCACTTTTAAACACTCTTGATAAACTCCCCTTTTGATTGGAAGTATTAGCTCTCAATTTTGTGGAGAAAACTCTTTTAATGAAGTAGGAAAAACTGGCTCAAAGTCCACTAAAAATCTTGTAGAAAACAGCCCCCAAATGGCCCATTTTATAGGCCTCCAAAAACTAGTCGTTGGGGCCTGACAGAACTGTCGGTCGACCGCCCGGTCGACCGGCCAACGGTCATATTTCTGACCGTTGTGCCATCGGTCGACCGGTCGGTCGACTGAGGCCAGGATACAGAGAGTAAACTCTCTGTCCGGTCGACCGGTCGGTCGACCGGGGCCTTTCCAGAGAGCAGAGCTCTCTGGACGGTCGACCGGGTCGGTCGACCGGCCTCCTGCCAGATACTGGCGTGCACGTCTGTGCACGTCGGTCGACCGCCAGGTCGACCGACTTCAGGCTGCGGTCGACCGTCCCGGTCGACCGGCTGAAGCCAGGTCAGGGATTTTAGGGAAAGAAAACTTGTTCATTTTGGCTCAATAAAAATCCCATAAAATACTGAAAAATCTACAAAAATAGTTTTACCTATATACTTTGATAAACAAACATGCTTGCACAAAATCAAGGCATGTTACATATGATTTGGACTATTTTTGTAAGTAGGAAATATTTGTTCAAAACAAAAACGGTATTTTCCAAACTTTGTTTTTCCAAAACTTGTTTTTCCAAAACTTCTCCAAATACAAAAACAAGATATTTAAACTCTATTAAAGCATAGTGTGTATGGATATGATCCACTACACAAACATGGTGAAATATCTATGTTTTTGACTTTAAGATCTAAACATGATTTTGGTTAAAACATGTAAACTTGAATACCAAAATCAAAACAGTATTTTTCCAAAATGAAAAGTCTTTTCTAAACTGAAAATTCTTTTATGAAAACACATCTAAAACAAGAGTGTGTGTGTATATGTACTTGAGCAATCCACCACTATTCTATCCTTTACATTTTATCTAAAAACAAAATCTTATAAAACAAACCTAGACACAAGTCTTCATCTTCTTGAAGTCTCCACTTGGAGCCTTCTTATCTTCTTGACTTGGTCCAAACACGATCCAACTCGATGGATCAAACCGTGGTAGCTCCAAAACTTGACTTTAAATCCTTTGTTGAAGCTCCACACCTACTAAGATCTTGATCATAAATCTGTCACTAATTAAACACAAGATCATTAGTAAACATAACTACATGAGTTGATCATCATCAAAACTAGAGTGATGGGCCTTCGGGCCAACAATATTTATAGGCGAAAGGGGCACCAAAGGGTCTGTACGGAGCCACGCGTCGAATCTCGGCACGCGGCTCCACAAGATTTCCGCGAAAACGGGGCTTTTGTCACGTTTTCACAGCAATACTTGGGAGGCGCGCGTAGCGCCGCCTGCTGCGTGCTTCCCAGATGTCCCCCTGTCGGATGTACTTGCTGGTTTTCAGATTTGAGTCCTTGGTTTTGACAAAACCACCCTCCAAAGTCAATGGCTATCTTTATAGGCCTTTAATCACCAATTAAATGGTGATTTAGGGTCTTCTTCTTCATTGCACACCATGGACCTAGAAACATGCAAGAGAGGTGTTATTAGCAGAATTTAATATTAAATAAATGTGAAGATGTGGTATGAAATATGCAGTTTTAGAGACTAATCAGTGCCCCCCGACAACTGGTGCTTGGCGGTACGCTGGCCAACTGAAGGAGGAGGGGTGAGGTGGTTGGGTGATATTGGAGGTGATGAGTGGAGATTATGGTGGTAGTGTTTGTGGTGGTGATTAAATTAATGGAGGAGGTGATAAAATTAGGGGAGTGGGAGGAAGGAGGAGGTTATGATGGTGGTGGTGATATTGTATGAAGGTAGAATTTGGTGGAGGTGGTGATGATATTGGTGGTGGATTTGAGAAGAAGGTGGAAATGTGTGGTGATTTGGGAGATGGAGAAGATGGAAAGAGAGTGGGAGAAGAGGTGAGGAGAGAGGAGGCCACTGTCGGCCTAGAGCAATGGCCAGGCTCGCTAGAGGTGGTGGAGTCATCGCCGGCCATGGTGATGGTGGAGGTGGTTGACCCAAAATTAAATGGAGAGAGAAAGAGTGAGAGAGGGAGAGAAATAATTGAGAGAGATATATAGAGATTATGGGGGAGAGGGAGCAAATTTGATTGAGAAAAGGAGGAGGAGGAGGAGGTTGGCGTCATCGGCTGGGGAAGAAAGAAGAAAAGAAAAAAAGAAAAAGAAAGAAGGAGGATGAAATATAAAGGGGGAGATATTTTTAAGGTGGTTGGTGTGGTGGAGGAAAAAAAGGGAAAAGAGAAAGAAAAGAAAAGGAGAAAGGAGAAAGAAATGAGTGGAGGAGGAAAAATAAGGAAAGGATGAAAAAAGAAAAAAGAAAGTATCTAGATAAAACTTCGGATCCGGAAAATACCGAAAATACCAAAAATGCTAGAAAAATAGAGTAACTCGAAAAGGTCCCGAAAAATTCTTAAAAATAAAAAATATTAATTGTGGAATCAGATTTAAGAAATTTATTCCCATTATCAAATTAAAAATCTTGAAATCTACTAGTGATACTGGTCGACACCAAATCCGGTCGAATTTTGATTAATTCAGAGAATCCCCAAAAATGTACTAAAGTAGAAAATGTGATCCTAAGGAACAATGAAAAAGCCATTTCTAAAAATTCTACTCCATTTATAAATTAAAAATTGCTGAAATTGACTAGCGATACAGTCGATACTGATTTTGATGATTTTGCAGAATAATTCAGAAAATTTTCAGAAAATTATGAAAAATCTAAAATATTAAAAAACAATATTTAAAACTAAAATTGGTCAAATCTGACAATCTGAAGGTCAAATCAATTAGTACACTAGGATCGACTTCGAGTCTGAAAATCTGGATCCGATATCAAGTATTGATATAAATAATCATAAAATAAAAATAAATATAGGGAGATAAATTAAAAAATATGATGAAAGAATCAAAACACATATCTAGGTACGTATTCCAGGAACTAGGTGTTACATTCCACCCACCTTACAAAAAATTCGTTCTCGAAATTTCGATAAGGGGAAGATGAATACAGAAAAGATATGGAAGAGAATTTTACCAATTAAGATATGAATAACTGAGGGCAACACAAAAAATCAATAATTCTGGACATAGACGTCTTCTGCACTTTCTGCCATATAAAACTTCGGATGGTACCAAATCAACACTGATCAGATAACTATTAATAACAGAATTCTGCCAGAAGTAGATAAATAAGAATCTGAATGGTCTGATTGAACTTCTTGGTCTCTCTAGGAGTGATAAGATAAGCTGAATATAAGAAGAGTTTCTAAACTTCTCTGAAGACTTTAACAAAACTGCGATCTGAAACCCGTGTCTCTGTACGACACAATAATAACTAGATTACCGTGTAGCTGAACTATTTCTCTTATATAATTATTGGTCAGAACTTTTATAGACTGACCCACTCTGAATAATGTAAAATGGGCTAAATTTGAAGCTGGCCAAGCTTTCACTACCCGAATTCTTCTAAAATCGGCAGAGATTACCTCTTTCAAAAGCACGAGACCCAAGAATACAATACTACCTATTCGGAACTCATACTTACTCCGCTAAACGTGATGTCGTTCTCGATGAAGAGTCAGTAATAAGATTATTAGATGTCCTACATGTTCTCCATTACTCTAGAAGTAGACCATAATATCGTAGATAAAGAAGACTCGATCAACTGATTGCAAATAAATAAAGAAAAATTGACAATAATAATGAATTTCAAATGTTGGTGTTGATTACTCTGAAAGGTATATTTGAGAATTTATAAGAACCGTAGAGAGTTTTGAATATAGACTTCTGGATGATAACTTGACTGTAGATAAAATACTTAGAGAATACTCAAGCTCAACAAGGTTGGCCGAAAAGATTATGACTAGGGTGAGTATCGGTGGGCTCGGTTCAGTTTTTGCTAATTTTTGCAAAACCGAACCGAACCGATTAGACTTAATAACCGAATCGACTCAGTTCGGTTCGGTTCGGTTTTTCGGTTTTTCGGTTAGGCCAATATATTGCCATCATTTCTTGCATTTTTTAATCTCCATTTTATTATCATCCTTTAATATTCTAATCTCAAATATCTATTACCCAAATTAGAAATAAGAAAAAGACCTTAACCTTAATGTGAATTGAAATCTGCATATTCTAAAACTTTTACACTGCATTTGAGCTCTTATATCAAAGCTCATATAATTATTACTAACTTTTAATGATAATAATGAAAAAAAGAACTATATTAATATAAATATTATTCTCAATTGTGATGGTGTACTTAACATAGCTTTCACATATTCAACATAAAAAAGATGGTATTACTAAAAGTAATGAGATAAGATTCCACCAGTTTTTATTATGATTCACTAAATTGAATTTGAGTAGGGGTGATATATATAGGGTGAGAAATTCGGTTCGGTTCGGTCGGGTTTGGGTTTTGGAACACAAAACCGAAACCCGACCGAATTAGAGCGGTGCGGTTCGGTTCGGTTCGGGTTTCGGTTTTTGGTCAGTTATTTCAGTTATAACCGATCTCTACTCACCCCTAATTATGACAAGTTGGTTCAAATGCAGCGAGAAAACCTAATTCACTAAGTCCATGCAACTCGTTAAGCGGAAGAAATCTGGGGAACGAGGCTAGGATGCTAAACTCTAACGGAACTAGCCACGAACGATGTCATGGCTAGGTGGGGCCATAACACAGCGTCAGGTGCTAAGCATTAGGGTGCAGCGGAGCTAACGCTCTGCAAAGCTCACGCTTGGTAAAGTTCATGTAGCAAAGTCATCACGTAACACAGCGTTAAACGCTAAGCGGTAGGGTGCAGCAAAGCCCACGCCCGGTTGAGCTTGCATGGCTAGAGCATAACTCTCACTTGACGAGGCTAGTGGAGTCCATGGCTTATCAAATTCATAAAGAATGCTGGGCGTTATGGCTCCAAAGGACATGATCAAGAATTCACAATAATTGAAATGAGTCCTAATTGTCGTCTTCTGAATGTCAACTTTACAACAGATTACTTATGAAGATTCCCAAGCTCCGTGAAACTGATAGAAAGATTGTGATCGTTACTGGAATAATATAAAGAACACCATGGCTCTGTCTGACAGAAGTTCTGAATCTAGAAAACCATTTTACACTGATGCCTCTTGTGTTGTGGCACAATCTGTCTGATTACATAAGTGATAACTACCCTACTTTCTATATTGATCACAGTGATACGTCCATACATATAAGATTAGAATGCAAAACTGAAGAACTTACCGATATAAGACAATATGGTGTACTAGAATCGAAAAATGTCAGAATAGAGTAAGAGTGAACCACTGTCCTGTCGCTATCTCACTAGTCTACCCATATCTTAAGTTGATATATAGACTATGAAACTAGAATAGTGAAAAATGAAAGGGATACAAGAATCAAGGGAGGTTGATCAAAAAATAGATGACTTTGCACTTGTAGTTTGATTGTATAATCAGAACTCATGTATTTCAGTTGTAATTTTTTTATCATTAATTTGCCGACTGGTTGTACTATGGATGCGAGAGCCTAGGCTCTGATATCATCCTGTAATGCTGATCTCTCGGATACTGACATGTTAGCGATGTATATACGTAGGTCAGAAATACCCTTACATATATATACTAAGCATCAGTACTGATTGCTAAAGTGAAATAACAATCAAAAAGTTAAGAATTTACCGTGTAGCTTGTGGCTAATGGGTCGTGTCCACGAGGAGGAATGCGATGAAAGCTTTTCAGTGATTCGTTTAATAACAAAGAATTGTGTTCGTTTTTTAATTGAAAAGAGAATGGAAAGAAGGAGATGATTAAAAGAGAAATTGCAACTTTAGAGAAGGCTTTTGAGAAAGTGATTTAAAAAAACTCGAAAATTGTTTTGTTGATTATAATAAGGAAGAAAATCTGGGCTCACTATCTCACTACTCAACAGTTTATTCTTCTATTGAAATCCTAAGTGCCTCAAATTGATCATAGGCAAAACTTAGAGTTGACTTTAGAAAGTTTGAAGTAAAGCACATAAGATGGTTGAAAGAGTTCACTCTTTTCTTTGAAAAATCGTTTCGAATCGAATGTTAAATCATCAAGCGCGAAGAAGCAAGTATGAAGTAAAAATAGTTCAATAAACGTTCATAAAAGAAGTAAGAGTTTAAAAATCCAAACCCATCCTCATGTGCCTTCAAGAACACTTTCAAGAAGAAAGGCTTTAAGTAAGGCATGCAAATGATTCATTGGGTCTTTTTTATTAAAACCAGAAGAGAAGAAGAACTGGAGAGAGGTACAATAGTGAGCCAAAAAATCGATTTAGCTACTCATGAAAAACAAAGAAGAAGACAAGTAAATAACGTAAGACATACCGTAATCTGAGTGGAAGAAAATGTGGCTCGATTCTTGTATTGATGTCACTTCAATCTTCAAGTATAAGCACTCAATTCCTCTCTCTCACAAGTATTTGTACTGGACTACAAATTGAAAAATAAAAATATAACTTTTGTACTATCTAACAAAGAGCCTAAATCTTTAGAAAATAAACAAAAATTTTAATCCTAATCTTCGCTCCTTTTTGCCCTGTTGAAACTGGTATTTATAGGGAAAAATCAAAGGGGGGATCCCGGGAAGATTGGGGGAACAAACGCTCCCCAACTGACACCAAATGGCCGCGAAAACGCGGCTTTGGCCAGTTGGCCACACCCAGTTGGCTGGCTCTCCTGATTTGGTGATTCTCCTATATCTTCTTCTGGTTTTCTCGTTTCTGCTCCAGGTTTGACGAAACAGCCTTCGATTGTTGGCTTCAACCGTTTGATTTGAGAGGATTCTTTTCAACTGATTTTCAACCTCTCTGATATGCCAAGATTTTGCCCTAATTCCTTGATTTCGAATTTATTCTGAATTAAATCAGAATTTGGTGGGCTTTTAGGCTTGTTTCTCATTCCTTTCTTTTAGCAATTGGGCCTACATTAAACAAAGAAGAAGAAGACTTGTTAATAGGATTTATTAACTAAAAAGTATGGTAAGGTGACAATGTATATGCAAAATATGTGACTGATCACACCCCCACACTTATCTTTTGCTCGCCCTCGAGCAAAACATCAGACTAATTCTAATCAATTATTAGACCACTTTCGCAGGTTACTCGATTGCACTGAGCATGTGCAACAAGCCGTTAAACCTCTAGGTTACCCCTAGAGGACGAGTTTTGTCTCGTGAGGGTTTTCAGTGGATTGCACCCACAAAATCCATAAAGAAAGAGAAAAAGTTAGTATTTTCGAAAAGCATTTTTAAAGGAGAAAATATTTGAAGTATATTTGTAAGGCTTTAAGTACTCTATAAGTTATAGGAATATCAAATTTTTCATTCTGAAACTCAGTCTTTATTCAAAAACATGTCATCAATCAAAGTAAGGAGTCAATTTGTACCTCTCATCTAGTTTATTAATTTACCCTGAGTTGTATGCACCATCGTGACTGTGAAGTTTGACTAAGGGCTTTTTAACATTAACTCCTATGCCTTATTTATTTTTGGTGGAATTTATTCCTCAATTTCATTAGGCTTTCTAATCTGCCCATATAACGAGCCTTTAGTCGGTGAAACCCAAACCGGACAGTTTTAGGGCACCAGGTGAGAAAACACCCCTAAGGACTTAAATACTCGAGCAGAAAGGCCATGAAACCAAGGTTTTTATTTATAAAATGTGTCCCTTTTAGGCGTGAATACTTATGCTTTATAAGGCATAAATACCCAGCTTAATTAGAGGATTTATATATATATTTTTTTTCAAACTTATCTAATTAGCTTTTGCATAAATACCAAGGCTTGCTTAGGCCAAAGCACCTAGCTAATCAATAAATAGATTTGTTTATATTTTCTTTTCTTTTTCATAATATTTTTTTTATAAGGCATAAGAGTCTCTATTTTTAAACCCTAAGTGTGTAAGTGTATTTAGTGTGCATATTTCATCAAGGTAAATATCAAGACTAAATTACTTTCACAAATTTTCTTCCTAACCCTAAACATCAAACAAGTTATCTGACTTTGACCAAGTATAAGAAATCTTAATTATAATTTTCCTATTTCTTAAAATTGACTTAATTTCTTACAAAAAATATATCAAAATATTGTTCTAACCTTTCAAAAAGTTTTTTTTTCATTTTTTTTATATCAGTCATGTTAGAACCCTCCCCCACACTTATCTCATGCATTGTCCCCAATGTATGAAAGAAATGTACATATGCATGAAATAAAATGGAAAAGAGGAAAGTTACCGATACACTGGGTCAAAAAGACCCATAGCCGTTTCATCTACCGACACCGATTCCAAGAAAGGTTTAAGGCATTGACCATTACCTTAAAGTCATTTCCATTCTTGGTGTCACTGATCTCAACTGCACCATGTGGAAACACGGTTTTTACAACGAATGGCCCAGTCCATCTTGATTTCAATTTTCTTGGAAAAAGATGAAGGCTAGAATTATAGAGTAAGACTTTTTGTCCAAGGACAAAGATTTTTCTTATGATGTGTTTATCATGAAAAATCTTGACTCTATCTTTAGTGATCCTAGCATTTTCATAGGCCTTATTTCTCAATTGCTCTAATTCGGAAATTTGTAATTTCTGAAGGTTACCGGCCTTAGTCAAGTCGAAATTCAACTGCTTGATTGCCCATAAGGCTCAGTGCTCTAACTCAACGGGGAAGTGACAAGGTTTGCCATAGACTAACCTATAAGGAGACATTCCTAGAATCGTCTTGAAAGTGGTCCTGTAGGCCCATAGGGCATCTACAAGTTTGATGGACCAATCTTTCCGGTTTTGGTTCACAGTTTTCTCCAAGATAAGCTTGACTTGTCTATTGGAAACCTCAACTTGCCCACTGGTTTGAGGATGATAAGGTGTGGACAACTTGTGAGTTATGGCATATTTTCGTATAAGAGCTTCAAAAGATCTATTGCAAAAGTGAGTGCCATTATCACTGATGATGGCACGAGGGGTTCCGAAGCGTGAAAAAATGTTCTCTTTCAAAAACTTTATGACAACTTTGTTATCATTAGTTTTACAAGGAATGGCTTATACCCACTTGGACACATAATCCACAGCAACCAATATGTATTGGTTTCTAAATGAATTAGGAAATGGACCCATAAAGTCGATACCCCAAACATCAAAGAGTTCTATTTCTAGAATTGGGTTGAGGGGCATCATATTTCGTTTTGAGATCCTTCCTACCATTTGGCATCTAGAGCACGTCTTGCAAAATTCATAAGCATCTTTGAACAAAGTGGGCCAATAGAACCCGCTTTGTAGCACTTTTTCAGCAGTCTTGCGGGGACCAAAGTGTCCACCGCATGCAAGTTCGTGACAAAAAGATAGAACACTCTTAACCCTCTTATCGGGAATGCATCTCCTAATAATTTGGTCAGAATAGTACTTGAAAAGATACGGTTCCTCTCAAAAGAAATACCGGACTTGAAAAAAGAACCGGTATATATCGTTTTTGGACCAATGAGATGGAGTTTGGTTTGTGACTAAGTAATTCACTATATCAGCAAACCAAGGTTCCCTAGAGATAGCTAAGAGATTTTCATCAGGAAAATCCTCATTTATGGGTAATTCGTTGCATGGAGAATTAGGGATCCGTGAGAGATGGTCAGCAACGACATTTTCTACGCCTTTTTTATCTCGAATCTCAAGATCGAATTCTTGAAGAAGGAGGATCCAACGAATGAGTCGGACTTTGGCGTCCTTCTTCATCATGAGATACCTAAGTGCAGAATGATTGGTGAAAATGGTGGTTTTGGACCCTAGTAGGTAGGGACGAAATTTCTCTAAGGCAAACACTACTGCCAAGAATTCTTTCTCAGTCGTAGTGCAGTTCAATTGAGCATCGTTGAGAGTCCTACTAGAGTAGTAAATCACATGTTGCTTGTTATCAGTGTGTTGTCCTAGGACAGCGCCTATGACAAAATCGGAAGCATCGCACATGATTTCGAACGGCTTAAACCAATCCTGTGCAGATATGATTGGTGCAGAAATAAGCTCTCTCTTAAGCTTCTCCCAAGAATTTATGCATTCAGCATCGAAAGTGAAGGACACATCCTTAGCTAACAGATTAGTCAAGGGCCTAGCAATTTTGCTAAAATCCTTGATGAATCTTCGGTAGAAGCCAGCGTGTCCTAAGAAGGATCTAATGTCCTTAACGCATTTGGGCATGGGAAGCTTAGCAATAACCTCAATTTTAGCTCTGTCCACTTCAATTCCTTTCTTGGAGATTTCATGACCTAAGACAATTTCATGTTTTACCATGAAGTGGCATTTCTCCCAGTTCAGTGTCAGATTTTTCTCAGCACAACGTTGGAGAACAAGTTCTAAATGGTGGAGACATTGAGTGAATGAATCTCCGTAGATGGAGAAATCATCCATAAAGATCTCTAAGAATCGTTCTACCATATCAGAGAAAAGACTCAACATGCAACGTTGAAACGTTGCTGGGGCATTGCATAAGCCGAAAGGCGTTCAACGATAAGCAAATGTCCCAAATGGACATGTAAACTTAGTCTTTTCTTGGTCCTCAGGAGCAATAGGGATCTGGCTATACCCCGAGTAACCGTCCAAGAAACAGTAATACTCGTGACCCGCCAAACGTTCAAGATTTGATCAATGAAGGGAAGTGCAAAATTGGTCCTTACGAGTTGCAGCATTAAGCTTCCTATAGTCGATGCAAACTCGGATCTTCGTGGGAAGTCGAGTTTGGACTAACTCTTTGTTCTCGTTTTCCACTATGGTGAAACTAGATTTCTTTGAAACCGCGTGGACAGGACTGACCCATTGGCTATCAGAAATGGGATAAATTATCCAATTGTCTAAGAATTTGACAATTTCAGCATGAACAGCTTCTTGCATTATAGGGTTTAACCTACGCTGCGGGTCTCTTTTAGGTGTGGCGTCTTCATTGAGATGAATGCGATGTTGAACGATGGTCGGACTTAATCCCTTTATATCGGTCATAGTCCAACCAATGGCTTCCCTATGTTTTCTTAGAATTGCTTTAAGATCTTCTTCTTCCCCGTCATTTAAATGGGAGGCAATGATGACAGGAAAGGTCTCTTGTTTTCCTAGATAGACGTACTTGAGATGCGCAGGTAAGGCTTTCAATTCTAAGGAAGAGGAAGGGTCACTGGAAGGACTAGTCAAATTTGTTGGCTCCATTATTGGTGAAATAGGGTTCAAGGCCCAATTCAAATCAGAATCTACAACCTGATCAAGATTAAAGTCGTCAGACTCTAACCCGAAGTCACACTCGGTTTCTAATTCCAATTCTTTCCTATGTTCACTTGTTAAGTTCTCAATTAGGTTGACTTCAAATGTTTGGTCCTCAATATCGCGGGGTTATTTTCCTAGATTGAAGACATTGACTTCTCTAGTCATGTCCCCAAAGGTTAACCTCATGGACCCATTCCTACAATTGATGATGGCATTGACAGTAGTAAGGAATGGTCGCCCTAAAATAACAGGAGTTTGAGCCCTATGATTGGAGTTAGACACAGGTTGTGTCTCCAGAACTATGAAATTGACAGGGTAAATGAACTCCCCTACCCGGATCAGGACATCATTAATCTCCCCTTTTGGAACTTTTACTGAACGGTCAGCCAGTTGGATGGTGACTCGAGTTGGACTAAGATCGCCCAACCCGAGTTGTTGATAAACTGAGAATGGAAGCAAGTTGATACTTGCCCCCAAGTCAAGAAGTGCACGACTAATCTCGGCTTGTCCTATTGTGCAGGCAATGGTGGGACTACCTGGATCCTTATACTTGACAGGGATCGGACCCGATAGTAGCTCACTAATGTTAGTAACTAAGAAGACCTTTTTTGGTACATTAGTCTTTCTCTTCTTGGTGCACATGTCCTTAAGAAACTTAGCATAGGAAGGGACTTGTTGGATGGCATCAAGAAGTGGCACATTTATCTTCACTTGATTAAATATCTCAATTATCTTGTCCATGTGTGGATTTTGCTTGTTGTTTTTGAGCCTATTAGGGAACAGTACTATAGGCTGGTGCACCTGACTAGTTGACTTATCTTTTTCAGATTCGTCAGAATTGGAAGGATTTGGATTAGATGAGGTGGATGCTTGATTGTGGTTGTGCTGAATGGGATTGGTTGGCGTTGACACTTGATTATCAACTCTCTTTCCTGACCTCAATGTATGAACAGCATTACATTGATTTAATGAATGATCCTCAGCCACATGAGCTTGTTGAGAATTCCTCAGATTGGTTATTGGCTGACTAGGCAGGGTACCCTTCTGTCTTTCATTCTGTGGAGTGGCTAGTTGGCTTATTTGAACCTCTAACCTCTGTATAGTTTGCATGAGAGAATCTTAGTTTTTCATGTATCTTTTCATGTTTCTTTCAAAGTCAGTCATTCTCCTTTCTAGTTGAGGATTCTGGAAGGAGGATTGTGGAGCTTGGTTGGGAAAGTTCTGTTGATAGTTTGAAAAGTTAGGTGGATGGTTGGGAGAATTATTATGGAAATTGAAAAAATTGGGTTGATGATTGGAAAAATTATTGGCATGATGAAAGTGGCTAGCATGATTTGATCGTGAATGATCATTGTTATTTTGGCTCCATGAGAAATTAGGGTGATTTCTCCAGCCAGGATTGTACGTTGGTGCGTAAGAATTATTTTTTGGCCTTGAAAAGGCCGCATTCATCGGTTCATTGTTGCTGAGCCTGAAACACAGGGCATTCCTCAAACACATGATTCATGGCTTGACAGTAAGTGCAGCCTGGAGTTGGAAATTGGTTTGGGCTGACTTGATTGACTGGACTTAGTTCCTTCATTTCTAGAGCTTCTAGTCTTCTTGCTAGGTTAGCTAACGTAGCCTCATTAGCGATGGATGATTCGATAGAATAGAGACCTCCTTTTGAAGAGATGGAGTTTGGATTCTTAGAGGTCTCACTAGTAGGTTCCCATTGGATGGTCTTTTCAGCTAGGTTTTCATACAAATCCCATCCTTCATTTTCATCCTTCTGCAAGAATCCCCCTTGACACATACTTTCTAAGAGGGTTTTGGTGGAATGTCTAAACCGTCATAAAGAATTTGGCATTGTCGCCATTTCTCTATTCCATGATGTGGACATTGGACAAGGAGGTCTTTAAAGCGTTCAAAGTACCTCCAGAACGGTTCACTCAGTTCTTACTTGAATTGCATGATTGTCTTCCTAATGAGAGCGGTCTTATGAATTGGATAGAATTTCTTCAAGAAGACCTTGATGAAACCATCCCAAGATGTGATAGAACCGGCCGCTAAGCTGTAAAGCCATTTCTTTGCTAGGTCCTTAAGAGCGAAAGGGACAAATCTCAACCTAATAGCATCGTCTACAAGGTGTGGGATTTTCATCATTAGACATACTTCCTCAAATTCTCTTATGAAGAAGTAAGCATCTTCGGACTCTAAGCCATGAAACTTGGGAGTGTGTTGATGAATTGAGGCTTGAGCTCAAAATTGTATTCACCAATCGATGGAAGTAGAATGCAAGATGGAAGTGAGGTTCTAATGGGGTAGAACCTATCCTGCAATGATGTTGATTGAGCCATTACCGGATCTGGTCTTGGTTCAAACTTGGGTGGTAATGTGTTTCTAGTCAACCTAGATGAATTAGGGTCTCTTGACCACACTTGCATACACAAACACTATCACAATCACAAACAAGTTCACCAACAGTCAACAAGAGTAATCAACCAAACCTAATCTAAGGTAACCTTGACCTAGACAACTCCTAACTGGTTGATTGTCCATAGGAGGTATAATATAAACTTTGACCACAAGCTAATCAGCCAGGTTAGGGCAAGATTGGTGGGAGGTTATCCGTCAAAGACGTTCCTTAATTAAGTAACCACCAATCTTCGGGATTTCAGCCCTCAATCCCCTTCCTAAACACTGATTTGGCAGGAGTCAAATTCCAACACCTTCCCTCTTAGGATAATCTCCTAGTGAGTTCGAGATGTCCCTAAGGCCAACGTCTATTAGATTTTACTTAGGCTTAGGTTGTGCGTGCTTGGAGATGGTTTGTGGGCTGAAAAAGGGTAATGACTTTCCCATATTATCTTGAAATGGGTTTTGCCCTTAGAGTTAATTGTGCAAAGTGTGCAAGATATAGAAAAGTAGCATTCAAAAGCAAATATTGTTGGCCCAAAGGCCATTAGCCCAATATCCCGATGAATATTTTGATGATAACAAACCATATTTAGTTATGTATTTAACAATTTGTTTAAAAGAATTTCAGGTTAAAACAGGTTGATTTGACGGCTCCACTATCAAGACTCACAAGTTTGGACGCCGCTAAAGATTTGCATTCCTAAGCTAAGCACATTAGAAAGCTTCGGGAACAAGATTCTGAAGAAAAGACCAAGTCAAGATCAAGACAATGAAAAAGTCTGAGATTTGTATTTTTACTTTTCTTTTAGACGTTTTGTCAAAACTAGATGTTAGAAGTAGAGTTATGGGATTGTCACTCACACACATTTTAGTTTGATTCATGGCTTCAAAAACAATTTCTTTTTCCAACTTAGTTTTAGAGTTAACATGTTTTGGAAATTTGTTTTAGAAACTTTAAGTTTTGAAAAACTGATTTTTGAGAAAAACAAGTTTCTATCAAAGAGAATTTTTATCAAAATGGTTTAACATGTTAGACTAGTGACTTATGATCATACTCCTATTTTTATAAGGTCCAAAACCTCAACCCAAAAGACCAAAATCAAAAAAAACCCAAGTTCTGGTTTCTGCTGTCTGATTTTTCAGAACTGACAGGAGTCGGTCGACCGTCCGGGTCGACCGACGTGCACAAATTGTGCATGTGCACGTCGGCCGACCGCTCGGGTCGACCGGACACCTTGCAGTGTTCTCTGTTTGTTTGGGTCGACTGGGGCGGTCGACCGTAGTCCACCAACGGTCAGAAATATGACCGTTAGAGGTCGACCGTCCGGGTCGACCGGCAGCTGTCAGAAATTCTGACAGACTCCAACAGCTCTTTTTTCTGACAAATTTTGTTGGGATCTCACCCCAACGAATTTCTCTAGCTGTCTTATCCTGTTTTTCAACCCCTATAAATAGTGGGTCACTTCAACATGATAAGACACCAATTTACAAACCAATTTTCACAACAATTTTCACATCAATTCTTTCAAGCTTTTATTTGAGAAAAGATTTTCAAAGCCAAAATTTCCATACACCCATTTGAAGCCTATACCTCTACTTCACTCTAGATATTTGCACTACACAATCCCAAAATTCTACATCTACATATTGGTTATAGGATTGTGCTAAGTGAGCCATTTGTGATCAAGTGTGATCAACTTTCTTCTTGAGCGAAGTTGTAGAGGCATCGGCCTCAAGCGAGCTAGTATGCTCCGGGTGGTGTTGCGGCATCACAAGAGATAGGACAAGTATGTCCTTGTATTGGAGATCCGGTGGGATCAATAATAGTGGAAATCCTTCAAGTGTGAAGGCGGGGACGTAGAGGGTGGCTCGAACCTCGGAAACATATACTTGTGTTTGCGTTTGCTCGAATTTTCTCTAAACTCAAACTCCTTTAGTTCTTGCAATACTTATTGTGTTTATTATTGCTAGTCCTTTAATTTGAGCAATTTGTTAGTAGAATTTTTAATTCCGCATTGTTGCCATATTTCATATAGCCATCACCTATTCACCCCCCCTCTAGGTGATTTCAATTGGTATCAGAGCCTAACCCTACAATTTGGTTTAACCACCTTAGGGAGATCCTTGTTATTTGGTTATATTAGTTGCATTCTTCATTTATTGTGCTTTATATTATTCATCCATGGCATCACTTGACTTTTCTAGCATCAAGTCCCCACCAAAGTTTGATGGCTTGAACTTTCCCATATGGAAGGTCAAGATGAACCTCTTCCTTAAGTCCCTAGGAGTTAGGGTTGCTAGGTCCATTACAAAAGAATTTATTGAACCCCTCACTGATGAGAGCTCATGGTCCGAGGACACCTCCAAGGATTATGAAGCTAGTGCTAGAGCCCAATATGCCTTGACCCAAGCTCTAAATGAGGATGACCTAGCACGCATCATTAATTGCAAATCCGCATTTGAAGTTTGGAATATTTTAATTGTGACTCATGAAGGAACGTCACAAGTCAAAAGATCTAAGATTGACTTGTTGCGTTCTCAATATGAGAATTTCTATATGTTTGATAAGGAGGGCATTGATGACATGCTCACGCGATTCACCAAGATTACTAATGCTTTATCTTCTCTAGGTGACGCAATTGACAATGACCAAAAGATAAGGAAGGTCATTAGAGCTCTTCCCAAGGCATGGGAAGTAAAGGCAACCACCCTCAAGGAACTCAACGATAGGGAGGAGATGGACTTCTCCGGCTTCATCGGAAATCTCAAGACGCATGAGATGGAGATGAAGGTAAGAGAAGAAAGGGAGGCACCCAAGAAGAAAGCACTTGCCTTCAAAGCCACTCCAACCATCCATGACGAGGATGACTCATCGGAAGATTGCAATGAGGATTTTGCCA
Organism: Agave tequilana; assembly: GCA_038442645.1. Lineage (NCBI taxonomy): Eukaryota > Viridiplantae > Streptophyta > Magnoliopsida > Asparagales > Asparagaceae > Agave > Agave tequilana. The sequence continues at coordinate 47,721 of JAVJIF010010924.1, read as the reverse complement.
TGCTCATCCGAAAGGTGGGCAAGATGTTCTATAAGAAGGGACGGCAAAGCAACTTCCGGAGAGGGAAACCTCAAGGAAGATACGAAAGGAAAAGAGAAGAACCCGGTCCTTGCTTCCATTGCAAGAAGATCGGACATTTTATTGCGGATTGCCCCGCTCTTCAAGCAACCACCTCCAAGAATGCCCCAAAGAAGAAAAAGGCTATGGTTGCAACATGGGATGACAAGGAGTCGGAATCCGAAGAGGAGAACGACGCCGCACACATGTGCTTCATGGCACATGGAGACGATGCTTCGAAGGTAACTATTGACAACTCTTTAGATAAGGATGAGTTGACTATGGATGAGTTAGCTCAATTTTTCGAAGAATTACAACATAGGTATGAGATTTCTCAATCTCATAATAAGAAATTAAAAAGGGAAAATGAGTCTTTAAAAGATAAAATTAATATTATTGAAAAAGAGAAAAATGATTTATCTTGTGCTTTTAAGAAAATAAAAATTGATTTTGAAAATTATAAAATAGCTTGTAAAGGAAAAACTTCTATTCCTTCATGTAATAAAAATGATTTTGTGGAAATACAAAAACGAGTTGATAATTTAGATTCAACCCTTAAAAAGTGTGCCTTTGATCTAAATAAATTTGCATCTAGATTTCCTAAGGGAGTAACCCAAGGGAAACACACTCACCATGCACATGCACGGAAACATGCACACACACATAAGCATGCACACATGTATGGTAGTGGTAGAATTTATGTTTGCACGCATTGTGGCCGCAAAGGCCATTTGGAAAAATTTTGTTTTGCTAAACATAATGTGAACAATAAATATGTTTGGGTTCGTCCCGGTACTAATCCAAAAGGACCCAAAAAGATATGGGTACCAAAAGACCCACCAAATTTAGATGATACAGATGGATCTTCTTCCTCCAAGACTTAGGGGGAGACGGTGCCCGGGTGGTGGATGCAACAAGGCTCAAAGAACACATCGCGCTTGCATCACTATCATGGAGGCACCTATTTTGGAGATTGCCCTCGTTTGGTAACCTCTCCATTTAAAAGTTTTTAATTTTGGTTATATATACAAATGCATAGGATTGTTAGTTTAACTTTGTGCTTCATTGCCATATGTTTATGTAAACCAACATCTCTATCATGTTTGTGTATATGCCATGTTTTAATTTTGATATCTTGTCTTTTATACCATATTTATTGAATGTCCACATGTCTAGCCTAGATTATATATATCTATATATATATACACATTGTATTTTCAAAAATAGAAATAAATTTTGTAAAAAATTTCATATTCAAGCAAATACATTAGAGATGGCAATTGCGCACCTCAACTCATTCAAGAGGAATCAAGAGGATGAAGTTCAGAACCCTTCACCGGGTATTCGGCTTCAACATCTCTAAAACTTTGTTTTTGTATGAAAATTAAATAAAATGTCTTGTGTGAATATTTTTGGTTGATATGATAACTTAATGAAGATTTAAAAACATTATTGGATTCTTGCATGTTATATATATTCTACTTTATTTGATAAAAATTTCCTTTTAAATTTTTTCTTAGGGTATTTGCTGTTGACAGTTTTGGGCAAAGCCGGCCGACCGGCTCTAAACCCCGGTCGACCGCTGAATCTGTCAGTGCTCTCGGGTTTTCTGGGTCGACTGACCCGGTCGACCGCTCTGTGTTACAGAGCTCTCGGGTTTTGTGGGTCGACCGACCCGGTCGACCGTGCGTCGATTTCTGCCCTAAATCTGCCTATTTAATACACTGACTCTCTCATTTCTCTCACACCTAAACCGGCGATCCCCTTTCTCTCTTTTCTCCAAAAATTTCCAACTCTCAAAATCTCTCAAATTACTTCAAAAACCAAGTTTGATTCTCTCATTGTGGGTTAGATCTTCACTCTCAGGGCTTTCTCTCCATCAGATTTCAAGGATTTCCAGTTCTAGGGTTTGGGATTCTCATATTCAGGAAAAAATCTCTTTTTTAGTTTAAATCTTGATCTCTAGCTTTAAGAATCTCAATTCTTTGTCAAAGATTTTTAGGTTTCTTGTTGATTAGATCAAGCCTTAACCTTTTTACCCTAAAAATCATCAATTTCTCCATAATGTCTAAGAGATTTAGGTCTGAGAAGGGAAAAACTGTTGTTCCCTCCTCATCATTCACTCCTAAACCTAAACGACCCTTTGTTAATGAGCTAGCTGAAAATTGATTCATCATACTTTCTAAGAAAGCAGTCATTTTAGGGAGATGTGTTATTCTCAAAGACTTTGAACATCTCCACATCCCTCGCATCCTGAAAAGAAATTCTTTGGACAAATTCATGGCCATTAGGGAACCTGTGTACCCCTCCTTAGTGCATTACTTCTATGCCAATTTTGCTTTTGAGGGAAATCAAGTGAGATCTCGTGTTCTTGGGAAGGATATTGACATTCCCCTATCCCAATTTGCTGATATTCTGCATCTCTCCTCTGGAGGAGTTGATGTTTACACCTTTGATCTCCAAGATTTTGAATATCCGGACGGTGAGTCTGCGCTCATCGCTTCCACCTTGATTCACGGGAATGACAATCCCAGTTTGGTTAGGAATGAGGAAGTGAACAAGTTCACGTTCACCGCCCAAGTCCTAGCCAAATTTGTTTTCTATAATATTTTACCTAAATCTGGTGAGTATAGCAATGCCAGGGGTCATGTTCCTCTAATCATCTATTGCCTTCTGAAAGGCATTAAGATTAATTTCCCACATCTCATTGCTTCTCACATGGCTTCTGATCAGATCCGCATGTCCGGTAGGTATTTGCCTTATGGAATGCTCATATCCTATCTTCTTAAACATTTAGGATTTGATCTTTCTTCGGAGACTCCCTCCGAACCCTCTGTGAACTTGGACTGCACCCTTTTGAAGAGGATGCAGGCTCAGATTCGTCGAGCCGCTCCTGAGCAGCCTCCTGTTCTTCCTGCTGTTGTTCCAGGGTCATCATCGGCCCCAGGGATTTCCTCTGCTCCCGGGCCATCTTTATCTCCTCAGTTCCAGTCCTTCATTTCTTCTGAGATTCGCTCTCAGATCCAGGAGCATCAGTCTTGGATCGAGCAGCGAGATGCAGCCTTTCGTGCGGATATGGAGCAGCGAGATACAGCCCTTCGTGCGGATATGGACTCGCGCTTCCAGGGAATTCGCAATGATATGACTTATTTTGCTAACTCCATGAGATTTGTGGACTTGCAATTTGAGGCACTCTTTGCGAAGTTCGACATGCTTAGTCCTGATCCCACATCTTTTGTCCGACCTCTTCCATCCTCCGGCCCTCCATTTCCTGTCAGAGATCCTTCTGCGGCTTCACCTTCACGGCCAGGTGTCGCAGGCATTGATCCAGAGGAGGCAGCAGCAGTTTCTTCTTCTTCTTCTTCAGAGGAAGACGATGATGGTGATGAGAAGATGGCTGAGGGTGCTGCTGCAGAGAGCTCGTCTGAGGAAGACGATGATGAGGAAGACGATGCTGAGGAGAGCTCGTCTGAGGATGATGCTGGTGGTGCTGAGTGACCTGCCCCTTTTGATGATGTCAAAAAGGGGGAGAGTTATTTATTGAGAGAGACTTGTATTTTGTTTGTACTTGACACTTATATTTTATGTTGTATTGGTATTATGTGTTTATGTGTTTGGACATCTTTTTATGGTGGACATGTATCCTTGTGTTGTTGTGGACATGAGTTCTTATATTTATGTTGTGTTTTTATAAAAACGTGTTATTTTTTATGACATGAGTACCTTTTGGCATGGACATGAGTATTGTGGATTATCACTTGCTATTTAACATTTGTGATATTTGTAATATTTATCTATGCCTGAGTATGATTTCTTTATATGCATGTGTTGAGGGGGACTTCACTTGAAGTCTCTACCCAAAATATTTGTGATAACTATATATGTTTTATCATCATCAAAAAGGGGGAGATTGTTGGCCCAAAGGCCATTAGCCCAATATCCCGATGAATATTTTGATGATAACAAACCATATTTAGTTATGTATTTAACAATTTTGTTTAAAAGAATTTCAAGTTAAAACAGGTTGATTTGACGGCTCCACTATCAAGACTCACAAGTTTGGACGCCGCTAAAGATTTGCATTCCTAAGCTAAGCACATTAGAAAGCTTCGGGAACAAGATTCTGAAGAAAAGACCAAGTCAAGATCAAGACAATGAAAAGTCCGAGATTTGTATTTTTACTTTTCTTTTAGACGTTTTGTCAAAACCTAGATGTTAGAAGTAGAGTTATGGGATTGTCACTCACACACATTTTAGTTTGATTCATGGCTTCAAAAACAATTTCTTTTTCCAACTTAGTTTTAGAGTTAACATGTTTTGGAAATTTGTTTTAGAAACTTTAAGTTTTGAAAAACCGATTTTTAAGAAAAACAAGTTTCTATCAAAGAGAATTTTTATCAAAATGGTTTAACATGTTAGAGTAGTGACTTATGATCATACTCCTATTTTTATAAGGTCCAAAACCTCAACCCAAAAGACCAAAATCAAAAAAAACCCAAGTTCTGGTTTCTGCTGTCTAATTTTTCAGAACTGACAGGAGCCGGTCGATCGTCCGGGTCGACCGACGTGCACAAATTGTGCATGTGCACGTCGGCCGACCGCTCGGGTCGACCGGGCACCTTGCAGTGTTCTCTGTTTGTTTGGGTCGACCGGGGCGGTCGACCGTAGTCCCCCAACGGTCAGAAATATGACCGTTGGCGGTCGACCGTCCGGGTCGACCGGCAGCTGTCAGAAATTCTGACAGACTCCAACAGCTCTTTTTTCTGACAAATTTTGTTGGGATCTCACCCCAACAAATTTCTCTAGCTGTCTTACCCTATTTTTCAACCCCTATAAATAGTGGGTCACTTCAACATGATAAGACACCAATTTATAAACCAATTTTCACAACAATTTTCACATCAATTCTTTCAAGCTTTTATTTGAGAAAAGATTTTTAAAGCCAAAATTTTCATACACCCATTTGAAGCCTATACCTCTACTTCACTCTAGATATTTGCACTACACAATCCCAAAATTCTACATCTACATATTGGTTATAGGATTGTGCTAAGTGAGCCATTTGTGATCAAGTGTGATCAACTTTCTTCTTGAGCGAAGTTGTAGAGGCATCGGCCTCAAGCGAGCTAGTGTGCTCCGGGTGGTGTTGCGGCATCACAAGAGATAGGACAAGTGTGTCCTTGTATTGGAGATCAGGTGGGATCAACAATAGTGGAAATCCTTCAAGTGTGAAGGCGGGGACGTAGAGCGTGGCTCGAACCTCGGAAACATATACTTGTGTTTGCGTTTGCTCGAATTTTTTCTAAACTCAAACTCCTTTATTTCTTGCAATACTTATTGTGTTTATTATTGCTAGTCCTTTAATTTGAGCAATTTGTTAGTAGAATTTTTAATTCCGCATTGTTGCCATATTTCATATAGCCATCACCTATTCACCCCCCTCTAGGTGATTTCAAATATCACCCAAGAATATTTCCTAAACTATATGCTATACATACGTACCTTGTCTCCAGCTCTCTTCAACAGTAATTGTAAAACAAACGTAATTAGACGAATGCCTAGAATGCAAGTCTAAACGTTTTTTAAGCAATTAACAATCACTCAAATTATTGTTGGATTAAAACAGGGATGGTGGATAGCAGAAATAGCAAGAATATAACGTACAAAAACTTAATTTTTTGCGAGCAATATGTCCTGCAAAAAAAAGTTTTAGTAGTCCAATAAAAATTTTTAATTTTTTTTGCAACGCAATTTCTTGAAATTATGTTTCCTACTTTCGAGAGTAGGGGCACAGAATTTGCAAGTCTTCTCTAGTAAAGCTTGAATGCTAGATCTGAATCTTCAAGTCCCTGAAACAACACACAAAACTTGTTAAAAAACAAATACATTGTTCCCTCCCCGGCAACGGCGCCAAAAATTGATTGCTAAAGTGAAATAACAATCAAAGAGTTAAGAATTTACCGTGTAGTTTGTGGCTAATGGGTCGTGTCCACGAGGAGGAATGCGATGAAAGCTTTTCAGTGATTCGTTTAATAACAAAGAATTGTGTTCGTTTTTTAATTGAAAGAGAATGGAAAGAAGGAGATGATTAAAAGAGAAATTGCAACTTTAGAGAAGGCTTTTGAGAAGGTGATTTAAAAAAACTCGAAAATTGTTTTTTTGATTATAATAAGGAAGAAAATCTGGGCTCACTATCTCACTACTCAACAGTTTATTCTTCTATTGAAATCCTAAGTGCCTCAAATTGATCATAGGCAAAACTTAGAGTTGACTTTAGAAAGTTTGAAGTAAAGCACATAAGATGGTTGGAAGAGTTCACTCTTTTTTTTGAAAAATCGTTTCGAATCGAATGTTAAATCATCAAGCGCGAAGAAGCAAGTATGAAGTAAAAACAGTTCAATAAACGTTCATAAAAGAAGTAAGAGTTAAAAAATCCAAACCCATCCTCATGTGCCTTCAAGAACACTTTCAAGAAGAAAGGCTTTAAGTAAGGCATGCAAATGATTCATTGGGTCTTTTTTATTAAAAGCAGAAGAGAAGAAGAACTGGAGAGAGGTACAATAGTGAGCCCAGAAAACCGATTTAGCTATTCCTGTAAAATAAAGAAGAAGGCAAGTAAATAACGCAAGATATACCGTAATACGAGTGGAAGAAAATGTGGCTCGATTCTTGTATTGATGTCACTTCAATTTTCAAGTACAAGCACTCAATTCCTCTCTCTCACAAGTATTTGTACTGGACTATAAATTGAAAAACAAAAATACAACTTTTGTACTATCTAACAAAGAGCCTAAATCCTTAGAAAATAAATAAAAATTTTAATCCTAGTCTTCGCTCCTTTTTGCCCTGTTGAAACTGGTATTTATAGGGAAAAACCAAATGGGGGATCCCGGGAAGATTGGGGGAGCAAACGCTCCCCCAACTGACACCAAATGGCCGCGGAACGCGGCCGCGTTTCCGCGGCCCTGGTGTGGCCAGTTGGCCACACCCAGTTGGCTGTCTCTCCTGATTTGGTGATTCTCCTATATCTTCTTCTGGTTTTCTCGTTTTGCTCCAGGATTTGACGAAACAGCCTTTGATTGTTAGCTTCAACCATTTGATTTGAGAGGATTCTTTTCAACCGGTTTTCAACCTCTCTGATATGCCAAGATTTTGCCCTGATTCCTTGATTTCGAATTTATTCTGAATTAAATCAGAATTTGGTGGGCTTTTGGGCTTGTTTCTCATTCCTTTCTTTTAGCAATTGGGCCTACATTAAACAAAGAAGAAGAAGACTTGTTAATAGGATTTATTAGCTAAAAAGTATGGTAAGGTGACAATGTATATGCAAAATATGTGACTGATCAAGTACGGCAAGAATCAGAGTACAAAAGTACATGGTGCATTATCTATTCCAACATATAAGTATAATTACAAAGTTATCATAGGATATGACACAATATTACAATGGTATTATATCACCGATAGGTGCAATTGCGAGAATATAAAGAGTATACAATTATGAATAATACAAAAAACGCTCACGAGAAACAAAAGGAAAACTCGAGAGACGATCGGGAGGGCTGAAAGGATATGGCCTCAGATTGGTCTACTGCTGATTCACGATGCTGCCACTATGCAACCCTGATCAACAGGTTGTTCATCATGGTCCAAGCTCCAAGATCTGAACATGTAGGTCCAGGGGAGTCAGAACTCCCCGACGAGTGGCAAGATGAGTGCCAAGTGTCGTGTATAGATAAGCACACATATATCGATAAATCTGAGTCAAAGAGCATGCATTAAAAACTACATCGTGAGCACATACACATAGGAGCTGGAATGAGGCATGTTGTAAAGTAAATATGATAAAAGTAGTTATATAAGCTCAAATTACCGATCCGTGAGATTAGTACATTGATGGAATAATCTAAATAAAGAAACCCTCATCTATATACGTTATGTCTCACGTCACCATATCCTGAGGTCATATAAGCCGAGTTGACTCTTAAACTAAGAAAATAACATAAAATCGATAAAATCGAATAAAACTAAATACGGGCAAAACCAGTCGTACAAGCTTGGTTTACGGCATTCATAAGACTATTACATCAAAAGAATAATCCAAACAAGAAAACTCTTATCTATATATCTTATGCCCCATGTTACCATAATCCGAGTGTATACGATCCAAATTACAAAACATCACAACGAATTGTTAATTAGTATCTTAATATTATTACTTGTTCGACCCATCTATCTAAGTATGCATGCAGGCGTACGTTCCATCCCACATACATCCATATATGAGTAAGTTGAAGTTGTTATTGGAAACTGATGATGAAACCAACGGGTTATGTTTACAGTAGGTCCCATGCATATCTAGGATCATGGCCCAGGATGTTCCGTTACTGAAGTACGGAACTTGCCGCAAGGCGTACAGGAGTAGGGTCTTAATTATGCCCATTTAAGAATATAATAGGAGGTAGGGAGCCAGCGCTCCCCTCGGAACACCTAAAGGCTCTCAGGTAGAACTGAATGTTTTAATTGCACAACATAACTAATACCACTGTAAACATATTCACTACTTGAAGTCCATCAGTTTCTTTCTTACCCGATATAAGTTGTTCTTTTTATAGTTTATTATGTAATTATTAATTTACAGAAATAACAGGAGCAGGTCAGGTTTAGGAATTACGGGAGTAATAGGAGTACATGAGTACTAGGATATAAGTCAGTGTATATAATACAGATAACAGTTACAGGATTTCCGTCATATGATAATCACAAGTCAAGTGCAAAGCAGGGCAGGTGATAAGTAATAACATGTAGATGTCAGGTGATAGCATGCAGGTGCCAGGTGATACCAAGCAGGTGTCATTTGATAACAAGCAGGTGATAGCACAACAGATATCAATTGTTGCTTAATACAATACAGGAAAATGGTACCGATATAGAGGATCGTTTGTTTTTTTAAAAAATTCTATAATTTAATTAGTGTAGTGATATATTACTTTTATATATTTTATTTAGATAAAGGTGAAATTTTTTTTTATGAAGAAAAGATTCATGGAAAAAGAAATCTAAGCATGATATTTCAATTTAATTGGAATTTTTAATTCATACAAATTTATTTTATTTATATTTTTGGATGAGATTAAAGTTTCATGAAAAGAGAGATTTTAAACATGATATATCATTAAATTCTAGTTCATACAAATTAATTTAGATCTCAGGGGAGATTTAAGTTTCATAAAAAGAATTTTAAACATGATATATCATTAAATTCTATTTCGTACAAATTAATTTTACCAAGATTTTTATATAAGAATTCTTGATGGAAAATTCATGGAAAGAGGAATCTAATCATGATACTTCAATAAATTTTAAATTCATAAAAATTTTGATTAGCTAACTTAGATTGATTCCCTTAGTCTGCTCCTCAATATTCACGCCCGGACATGTTCTTCCATCACGATCGATTCCAAGGAAAGAGGTGAAGGGAGGATGAAAAAGTTAGATCTGAGTTTCTTTCTGTTGTCGTTCTTTTTTTTTCTTTTTTAGAAACAGAAGGAGAGGGGTTTCGTTAATATAATATGATAAAATCTTTGGTTAGGATTTTTAGTACTTAGGTTTCAACAAAAGAATCAAATTGTTAAGATAAAGATTAATAAGAATCTCATGAGATTTTTTTAGTTGGAATTTGAAATTTAAATTTGATTTTAGGTTTGTTCAAATAAATTAGATCTCCTACCTAATCACACGCCAATGTGGCATTATAGTTTAGATATTAGGATTTGATAAAAAAAGAACATGAGTTCAAAATTTTAGATATAAACAAGTTAAGCACATAATTACATTTTTATTATTATTACTATATTTTTTAAAGTTTCTTTATTTATTTTATTTATCTTAGGTATTGCATAACAAGAATATTACACTTGGATAAGAATGAGGATATAATTACACCCAATGATTTTTTTTTTTTTTGGTAATAATATTAAGTCATGCCGCAGTATTAAGTCTTGACTCATGTTGACTGCCTCATTGCTGATATTCTATAAATTGGGAAATTGTCCATGTCAATATTAGTATAAATAAAGTAAACTTTAAGGAGTTGCTTGATGATCCCATGTACAAATATGATCACACAAAGTTAAGAAAAATTAAAGAGGAAAAAAATGAGGTGAGTTTCAATACTACAAAAACTGGAGTCATGGGTGATTACTACACGAACCAAAAAGAAAAAAAATAAATAAAGAAAATAGGATCCAAAAAAGAATTCTCAAAGTTTATCCTCTCGTTTATGAGCTTTTTATAATTATATACGTGCACAAGTGCTAAAAAACAGTCAGTACTAATAACATAAGAACATAGATGACAAGTTTATTTCATAAAGGAAACTATAAAAGAACATTTTTATCCATAATACTGATTTAAGTGAAAATATCAGGAGTAGAAAAGAATTGAAAATATAATTTTTCTGAACAAAAGTTTCTCAGTTTCAAAGAAGCTTTAGTAAGAACAAAGATGACAAATTTATTTCAGAAAGGAAACTTTAAGAAGAACATTTTTATCCATAATACTGATTTAAGTGAAAATATTCTATAACAAAAATTTGTTAGAAAGAGAAACTATAAATACTAAGGCTGACAATGGGCTTAACTTGGGCTTCAAACTTATACAGGTCACGATGCTCAACTATGTTTTCATTTTACTCACACATTTTCCATCTGGTATAAGTTGTCAAGACATGATGAAACTTGCTGTTATTTTAATTTTATTATGACTAAACTATCTCCCATTATAAAATAGTTTATCATTAACACGTTGCGTGACAGTGACAAGTAATATAAATCATGAAAACCCATGTAACCTGACCTCGACAGAAATCAAGTTTTAACATAAAAAACATGAATCTAAAACAATCAACCACATGCTAAAACAATTAAACACATAAGAAAACATGAATATAAAACAATCAAACCCTAAGCACAATTCTCTCATGTCTAAAGGCAAATTCTCTACTTAATTCCAAAACAAAAAGTTCAAACGGAAACAGATCTGAGAGTTTTAATCAAGATCCAACAAGAGCTTAGCCCTAATTTATACCTAATTACCTACCTCAATTGATGACCATTCATGTCTATTCTTCAGAGTAAATTAACTAGGATAGTTTAGTAATTCCAATATCGGTGCTAACATGTTAATGACAAATTAATTTATTAATGAGAGATAATTTAGTCATAATAAAACTAAAGTAATATCAAGTGCATGATCATGACAGCCCACAGATGGAAGGTACTAACTTTGAGTGAAATAGAAACATAGGGAGTATCGTGATAAATTCTAAACATGAAGGTGATTATGTGATAATCTTGCAAAACATAGGGGGTTATATGAAATTTTTCCTATAGCTCGTTAACCCGTTCTGAATCCGAACCCATTTTTCTAATTTGGATCTTAAAATTGTATCCGATAGCTTATTGGGTAGAGTATGGATCGTAAAAAAATAGATTTGGTACTTCAAATAGATCTAGATAGGATCTTTAATGATCCAAACCTAATAACCCTTAAATTAACTTTTCAATCCTTACTCCTCTCTTAACCCTTAAATGTATTTGCTTATTTCAAAGAAAAATTGTGAATCTTCAACCCCGAGCACATTCATAACACGTGTAAAATTCAGCAGATTACCTCCTCCATTATATAGTAGCATGGATTTTGAATGAGAATGGACATGTCCATAGGCCTTTATTAGATATGTCAAATATAAATTTTTCTATAAGAATATGAATTTTATCATTTTCTTACAGAAAAATTTCTATTGGACATGTCCAATGAAGGCCATGGACATATCCATTCTCATCCCTGGCGTGATGATTTATCTTATAAGTCCACCAAAAGATCCCGAGCAATCTCCTCGCATAACCACAACATCCAATAAAAATAAGCAAATAAAAATTAAAAATGCAAGAAGTTTTCACAATTGTTCTTCGAGAACAAATGAACTATGAACAATTTCCTATAAGTAAATTAATTGTCTACAATATGTAGGTTCTTTCCGCTTATTCTCCTTCTGGTGTTTTGCCGAATTGTTTCTGTATTTGCAACATTTTTTACACATAAATTATAATATCTTATTGAATTATTTCCGAACGCTAAACTTCTTGACTATTCACGGAACATCTCCATGTTAATTTAGTTGAAAAAACTAGAATCGTTGTATTATTAATGAGGGTAATGCCCAAAATATAACCATTACAATGCACGAGAAGGAAACATTTATTTATAATGCGATTAATATTATATAATTCTAACACTATTCTTTAACACCCCCTCGCATACTCACAATGGATGAAACGTCAAGACTCTGGATGAGCGCCGATGATGAGAATGAGATATATGTCGGTTATCTTGTAAAGAGAGAGAAAGAAGATGGATTTCAATCAATAACAGAACATTTTTTAAAGATTAACCTAAAACTCTTTCGCTTTGTAAGACGGACATTGAGACTGTGTCTCTTTAGCATACTCAGGACAGACTTCAAAAACTCACAGTCTCTCTTTTACTTGAAGCGTAACTAAAAGCTTATAAAACTCTTTAGAACTAGTCAGAACGGGCTCCAAAAAGGCCACGATGTGGTCCTTGCCAAGCGTCAATTCAACTGTGATCCCCGGCCCCACTCGTGCGCATCACGTGTTGCAAGAAAAAAGGCTGGAGATCAAAAAACATTGGCTCTCTCGTTTGAAATGCAGGGCTCCATGATCACCCATGATTCCAAATTAAGCCCCAATTATTGTATTATTACTATATTATTATTTTAAAATGGAGGTGGGGGGTCCACAGCAACGGCATTGGACCTTTCGTTTGTCTCCATTCCATCCAGGAAGTGGGGCCCACGATATCTAAATTCTTAATATTAACAAAATAATATATATTTTTAATAGTCCGAGGCTTGTCAGCGTCTTCTTGTCATCTGCGGCAGCCTTTGTTTCCCTTGTCCCACAAGAATTCGAAATTTGCGGAGCGGCTGATGGCAAACGGTGCCAAAGTGTGGGGCCCAACTCGAACGTTGGAAAACAGATTGATCTGATCGAGTGCAAAAGGAAAATAGAATTTTAAAAAAAATAATATAATGCTACTATGTTTCTAGAAAACGTTGAAAAGTCCTTAATTATGAAGTACAAAGGTGGAATGCATTTTTAATGAAATGGGGTCCCAACAAACTGTTGTTGTTATTATGATTATTATTTTCTAAAATAAGTTCACGGTTAGCTCTCAGTGTCCACGCACATCTTATTCGTACGTTCACTCGTAAAGATCCGCACTAGTGATCACTGAGAAGCAAATCTAATGACATGACCGGTGGGCTACTGACAGGAGACGTTATAACAAGTGTTATGCTAGCCTTTTGCTAGAATTATCGTTTTTAAGAAAAATCTACGGGTGAACTTTTATAATCCTTACTTCTTGTTTATGCATTAGGCAGGAGTTAGCTAATGTTAGACAGCTCAAACTAATAACAGTTACAACCAAACAAGACTATAAATCGAAGAGTTAATAGAACTCTACTTACTCCTTGTAATATACTCATTTTAGCGAGAGATGGAAGTGGCAGTTGTTAGACTTATTATGTTTTAAACTTGAATTTAATTTGGGCTAATCAAGTCAATTGGATATTTGCACCCGCCCACTTTAACATATGTTGTTTGACCCAATAAAGAATTAATCAAGCCTAAATGGTTTGGGTCTAAACACGTTTTCAATTACACTCAGTCATGTATGTATTTAAATTAAATTGTCGGGCTCATCTACACGTGTGAAACTTGTCTTATCAATCAAGAGCCTATATCTATGATGAGTTGAACTATGATTCCTTAAAGCTATATATATTATAGGTAGGGTTCTCTCTTCACCACAATGACCTAATCTCTCTCTTGGGGACCTCTCATCTCCTCTAAGGATCAAGAAGAGAACTTGATGTCTGGAGAGAAGAATCATCTCCTTCAATTCTGACGTCCTCTAGATCTCGTGCAAACTTCTGTTGGCCCAAAGGCCATTAGCCCGACGTTTTGATGATAACAAACCATATATAGTTATGTTTTAACAATTTTGTTTTACATGAGTTTCAGGTTAAAAATCCTAGTTTGTTTGACGGCTCCAACACAAGACTCACACTTTTGGAAGCCGCAAAGATTTGGATCCCAGAGCCAAGCACATAGGAGAGCTCCTGGATCAAACAAGATTGAAGACAAATTCAAGATTTGTATTTTTCATTTTAGTTAAGATTTTTAGTTCATTTTGTCAAAACCTAGATGATAGAGGTAGATTATTTTGCGATTGTCACACACACACTTTTCATATTGGTTCATGCTTACAAACCAATTTTCATTACAAAATTTCTAACATAGTTTTGGAAAAACAAAGTTTGGAAAAATTATTTTTGAAAAAACAAGTTTTTGAAAAAACAGTTTTTGTTTGGAAAAAGAATTTTTGTCAAAATATAGTTCAAGTCTTTTTGGTGTTGATCTATGATCACACCCTGATTATTACAAGTCCTAGAACTTTATTTTGTACTCTCCTATCCAAAGAATTTTTATCAAAATTTACCATCTTCAAATAGCCTTTGGGAAAAACAGTTTTTGCCTTGTCCGGTCGACCGGCCCAGTCGACCGACATGCACCGCTGTGCATGTGTGCACATCGGTCGACCGACCGGTCGACCGAGAGCAAGAGCTTGCTCTCTATTTTTCCTCGGTCGACCGGACCGGTCGACCGACAGAGAGACTCACTCTCTGTTTGGGACTTCGGCCGACCGTCTCGGTCGACCGCCTTCCCAACGGTCAGAAATCCGACCGTTGACGGTCGACCGACCCGGTCGACCGACAGTAGTCAGATTTTCTGACTGACTCCCAACAGCTATATTTTCTGACTCAATTTTTGTTGGGTTTCTCCCCAACGACTCTTTTGACCTTTGTAAGTCAGTTTTCATCCCCTATAAATAGAGGGAGTGTTCTACAACATATAACAACAATTTTTACAAAGCAATTAAGATTTACAAGTTAAGTTTAGCCTTTAGCAAAAGATTTTCATTGAGCCAAAATTCCAAACTCTTTAGCTTGAAGCTTTCCTCTACTTCTCTCTAGTTTTTGTGCACTACACAATCCCAAAGATATCATCTCCTCATCTTGGTTGTAGGGTTGTGCAAGTGAGCTTTTTGGTGTGGTCAAGTGTTGATCACCTCTTTCTTCATTGTGAGAAGTTGTAGAGGCATCGGCCTCAAGCGAGCGAGTGTGCTCCAAGTTGGTGTTGCGGCACCGCGAGAGATAGGACAAGTGTGTCCTTGTATTGACGATCCGGTGGGATCACCTATAGTGGAAATCCTTCGTGTGTCGAAGGCGGGGACGTAGAGCGTGGCTCGAACCTCAGAAAATATCTTCGTGTTTGCAATTGTCCACTTTTCTCTAAACTCTATCTCTCTTTTACTTGTTCTATTAATTGCCTATTTACTTGCAAGTTCTTTTAATTGTGCTTATTGCTTAAATAGTTTTTAAATCCGCAATATTTGACCATTAGTATAGCCATCACCTATTCACCCCCCCTCTAGGTGATTTCAATTGGTATCAGAGCCTAACCCTAACTTTTGGTTTAACCATCTTAGGGAGATCCTCATATTTGGCTATATCTATTTGTTGCATTTTTTATTTGTTGTGCATCTTATACTTGTATTCATGGCATCTGTTGATTTTTCTAGTATCAAGTCCCCACCTAAATTTGATGGCTTGAACTTCCCCATTTGGAAGGTCAAGATGAACATTTTCCTTAAATCCCTAGGAGTTAGAGTTGCTAGGGCCATCACCAAAGAATTTATTGAACCCCTCACTGATGAGAGATCATGGTCCGAAGATATCACTAAGGACTATGAAGCAAATGATAGAGCCCAATATGCACTCACCCAAGCTTTAAATGAAGATGACCTTTCACGCATCATTAACTGTAAATCTGCATTTGAAGTTTGGAATGTTCTTATTGTGACTCATGAGGGAACGTCTCAAGTCAAGAGATCCAAAATTGACTTGCTTCGTTCTCAATATGAGAATTTTTATATGCTTGAAAATGAATGCATTGATGACATGCTCACCCGTTTCACCAAGATAACTAATGCTCTATCTTCTTTAGGTGACACGATTGATAATGACCAAAAGATCCGGAAGGTCATTCGAGCTCTTCCCAAATCTTGGGAAGTGAAGGCAACCACCCTCAAGGAGCTCAACGATAGGGAGGAGATGGACTTCTCCGGCTTCATCGGCAATCTCAAAACCCATGAGATGGAGATGAAAGTTAGAGAAGAAAGGGAGGCACCAAAGAAGAAAGCCCTTGCTTTCAAGGCCGTTCCATCCACCTATGTTGAGGAGGATTCATCGGAGGACTACGATGAAGACTTTGCCATGCTCATAAGGAAGGTGGCAAAATGTTCTACAAAAAAGGTAGACAAAGCAACTTCCGAAGAGGGAAACCTCAAGGGAGATTCGAAAGGAAGAGAGAGGAACCAGGTCCTTGTTTTCATTGCAAGAAGACGGGACACCTAATTGCCGAGTGCCCCTCTCTACAAGCTACTACCTCCAAGAACGGGTCAAAGAAGAAGAAGGTAATGGTGGCCACATGGGATGACACGGAGTCAGAATCCGAAGAGGAGATCGACGCCATGCACATGTGCTTCATGGCACAAGGTGAGGAAGCTACCAAGGTATATCTAGAAAACTCTATAGATGATGATGATTTAACCATGGATGAGCTTGCACATTTTTTTTGAAGAGCTTCAAAGTAGATATGAACTTTCACAAGCTCAAAATAAGAAATTGAAAAAGGAAAATGATTCTTTGAAAATTAAATTTGAACATGTTTTGCAAGAGAAAAATGTTTTAACAAATTCTTTTGAAAAGATGAAAAAGGATTTTGAAAATTATAAAATAGCTTGTAAAGGAAAAACTCCTATTTCAACTTGCAACAAAAATGAATTTTTGGAGATTCAAAAACGTGTTGAAGTTTTAGACTCAACTTTAAAGAAGTATGCTTTTGATATATCTAAACTTGCATCTAGATTTCCCAAGGATTATCCCAAGGGAAACACTCTCATCATTCTCATGCTTCAAAATCACACACACACATGCATTTATGTATGGTAGTGGTAGAATTTACACTTGCACTTATTGTGGCCGCAAAGGCCATTTAGAAAAATTTTGTTATGCTAAGCTAAACATCTTAAATAAAAATATTTGGGTTCGAGAAAACACTAACCCTATAGGACCCAAAAAGATTTGGGTACCAAATGACACACCGAATATAATTGATGCAGGTGGGTCTTCATCCTCCAAGACTTAGGGGGAGATGGTGCCCGGGTGGTGGATGCAAAAATGTTCAACGAACACATCGTCGCTTGCATCACTATCATGGAGGCACCCATTTTTGGAGAATGCCTTGGTTTGGTAATCTCTCCACATAAAGATTTTATTTTTTCATATATAGGATATGCTAGTTTACTTTTGTGTTATTGTGATACATGTAGACTTGCATTTCTATTTTGTTTGTATCTATGCCATGTTTTATCATGTTTCTATGCCATATGATTTTTGTCCACATGTCTAGATCTTGTTTATATGAATTTTTGTCAAAATAAAGATTTATCTAAAACAACTTTTTTTAGCAAATAAATAGAGATGGCAATTGCGCGCCTCAACTCTTGTCCAGAGGAATGACGAGGAGAAGTTCAAAACCCTTAACAGGGTATTCGGCTTCAACATCTCACTTTTATTGCCTAATTTATAAATAAAAATTTCTTGATAATAAAAATTAATAAGTGAATATTATAAAATTTGTATTGTGTTTTTCATGCCAAGTAGTATTTTCAACATTCTTGTTAAGAGAAATATTTGTTTTGATTAAAAGAAAAATCAAATTAAAAACCCAACTTAAAAACTGTTTTAATTCTGTTTTCAGCATGACCGGTCGACCGGCTCGGTCGACCGATCTGGCCTGGCATAGGCCCGGTCGACCGACCCGGTCGCCTGATATTGCCTGGAAACGCAGAAAATTTTTTACTCGTAGCCGGTCGACCGCAGCGGCCGACCGAATGAAAGCCGAGTGCTCTCGGTTTCCACCGGTCGACCGACCCGGTCGACCGGGCGACGGTTCACAGTTTTTCAACCCGATCTTTTTAAAGCTCTCATCTCTTCTTTTCTCTCATTCAACCGCCTCTTCATCTTCTACCTCATCTCTTCCAAACCCTAACACCCTCCAACCTTTCTCCCACTCTCCTAAACCCAAATCCTTCCATAAAATTCCTAAAATTTACAGTCTCAGGCCTGGATCTTCATTCTCTCAAGGAAATTTTTGGTTTTTTCCCATAATTTCAAGGTAAAAATTTTCTTTTCCTAGAGCTTTCAATTCCTTTGGTTTATCTTCAGTTCCTTCTCTTAGATCTAGCCATAAAACTCATTTTTCACTTCATCATGTCGAAGAGAACACGTTCAGAGAAAGGTAAAACTGCTCAGTCCTCTTCACATTCATCCCTCTTTGTTTCATCTCAAGCTTCATATAAATATATTGTAATTTCTACTAGACATGTTAGATCTAGGCGATCTATGGTAATTAATGATTTTGAACATCTCAATTTAGCCCCCATTTTAAGAGCTAACTCTTTGAAAAATTATCTGTCTATTAGGGAGCTAGTTTACCCATCTCTAGTTCAATATTTCTATTCTAACCTTTCATTTGAGTCTAATCAGATTAGATCTAGAGTCTTGGGGAGGGATATAGACATCTCTCTTCAAGAATTTGCTCATCATCTTCACCTCTCCTGTGAGGGTGAAGACATTTTCAACCTAGATCTCCATGACTTTGTTTACCCGGACGGTGAGTCTGCCCTCACCGCTTCCACGTTGCTTTACGGGGATGACAACCCTGGCTTGATTAGGAATGAGGAAGTTAAACGATACACTCTTATTGCTCAAGTCCTAGCCAAAATAGTTTTCTATAACCTCCTGCCAAAATCGGGAGAGTATAGTCACGCCAGGGGATCTGCTCCACTGCTCATCTATTGCCTTCTGCGAGGCATTAGAGTCAATATCCCCAAGCTCATCATCAGCATTATGACCTCGGACCATCTCCTTGTCCCCACTCGGCATTTGCCTTTTGGGATGGTCATCACTTATCTGCTAAAGCAACTCAATTTTAATCTCTCCTCTGAACAATCTGTAGAACCATCTGTTGATCTGAACAGCACCCTTCTCAAGAGGATGCGTCCCAGGGAGCACCCTCCTGCTCCTCAGCTGCCTCCTTTCCATCCTGATGTTCCTATGCATGGCTCCTCTTCTGGCTCGTCTGCTCCTTCCGATCCTTATACTGCCTTATCACTCAGATTCGGGAGCACCATGGCAGCTCTCTGCTGAGATGACTGCACATCGTCAGCAGATTTCCGCGGAGATGTCAGCGCATTATCAGAATTTGGAGAACGACATGGGGTACATCTGTGATTCCATCCGATACTTGGAGTCCTATCTCGGTGGCATCTACTTGAAGCATGAGTGGTCAGTTCCAGTTCCATCTGCGCCTCTTCCTACCACCAGCCCTCCGTTTCCCGTCAGGACTCCTGCTTCTCCACCACAACCTGCAGCTGCCCAGGATTCAGATTCTGAGGAGGAGTGACCCCTTTTGATGATGTCAAAAAGGGGGAGAGTTATTTGGAGTTATCTGGGCTATTTTGCTATTTTGCTATTTTGTTTTTTTTTGGGATTATAGTTGATCTTTTATGTATTTTGTTTTGGACATGTAGTGTGGACATGTATTATGTTTTATGTCATGTATGAACATATATTTATCTATGACAATTATGTTCTCTTTTACTTATGGCATATGTGATGTAATTGGTTATGTTATTATGTCTTATGCTTTTATTACCTCACTCACTTATTTTTGGAGGATGGAGGAATTATTGGATGGATGGAGGAAACCATGTATGCATACACCTATAATTCTGTATTTTTAGTATGCATGGATGGTTGGCATGTGTATCAGTTTCATATCCTATATGCCTGTGTTTTGCATATGTATCTCTTTTTGTGATCATTTTATATATGCATGTGTTAAGGGGGAGCTTCACTTGAAGACTCCACCCAAAATATTTGTGATAACTCTATATGTTTTGTCATCATCAAAAAGAGGGAGATTGTTGGCCCAAAGGCCATTAGCCCGACGTTTTGATGATAACAAACCATATATAGTTATGTTTTAACAATTTTGTTTTACATGAGTTTCAGGTTAAAAATCCTAGTTTGTTTGACGGCTCCAACACAAGACTCACACTTTTGGAAGCCGCAAAGATTTGGATCCCAGAGCCAAGCACATAGGAGAGCTCCAGGATCAAACAAGATTGAAGACAAATTCAAGATTTGTATTTTTCATTTTAATTAAGATTTTTAGTTCATTTTGTCAAAACCTAGATGATAGAGGTAGATTATTTTGGGATTGTCACACACACACTTTCCATATTGCTTCATGCTTACAAACCAATTTTCATTACAAAATTTCTAACATAGTTTTGGAAAAACAAAGTTTGGAAAAATCATTTTTGGAAAAACAAGTTTTTGGAAAAACAGTTTTTGTTTGGAAAAAGGATTTTCGTCAAAATATAGTTCAAGTCTTTTTGGTGTTGATCTATGATCACACCCTAATTATTACAAGTCCTAGAACTCTATTTTGTACTCTCCTATCCAAAGAATTTTTATCAAAATTTACCATCTTCAAATAGCCTTTGGAAAAAATAGTTTTTGCCTTGTCCGGTCGACCGGCCCAGTCGACCGACATGCACCGCTGTGCATGTGTGCACATCGGTCGACCGACCGGTCGACCGAGAGCAAGAGCTTGCTCTCTGTTTTTCCTCGGTCGACCGGACCGGTCGACCGACAGAGAGACTCACTCTCTGTTTGAGACTTCGGCCGACTGTCTCAGTCGACCGCCTTCCCAACGGTCAGAAATCCGACCGTTGACGGTCGACCGACCCAGTCGACCGACAGTAGTCAGATTTTCTGACTGACTCCCAACAGCTATATTTTCTGACTCAATTTTTGTTGGGTTTCTCCCAACGACTCTTTTGACCTTTGTAAGTCAGTTTTCATCCCCTATAAATAGAGGGAGTGCTCTACAACATATAACAACAATTTTTACAAAGCAATTAAGATTTACAAGTTAAGTTTAGCCTTTAGCAAAAGATTTTCATTGAGCCAAAATTCCAAACTCTTTAGCTTGAAGCTTTCCTCTACTTCTCTCTAGTTTTTGTACACTACACAATCCCAAAGATATCATCTCCTCATCTTGGTTGTAGGGTTGTGCAAGTGAGCTTTTTGGTGTGGTCGTGTTGATCACCTCTTTCTTCATTGTGAGAAGTTGTAGAGGCATCGGCCTCAAGCGAGCGAGTGTGCTCCAAGTTGGTGTTGCGGCACCGCGAGAGATAGGACAAGTGTGTCCTTATATTGACGATCTGGTGGGATCACCTATAGTGGAAATCCTTCGTGTGTCGAAGGCGGGGACGTAGAGCGTGGCTCGAACCTCGAAAAATATCTTCGTGTTTGCGATTGTCCACTTTTCTCTAAACTCTATCTCTCTTTTACTTGTTCTATTAATTGCCTATTTACTTGCAAGTTCTTTTAATTGTGCTTATTGCTTAAATAGTTTTTAAATCCGCAATATTTGACCATTAGTATAGCCATCACCTATTCACCCCCCTCTAGGTGATTTCACCTTCAGCATCTCTTTCATGATGGAATCAGGTATGCCTTAAACCCTCCTTCCCTTTGATCTTGATGAAGAAGCTATTTCATGTATGAGGTCTTCTTTGGATAATTATTAGATTTAACAATTGGTATCAAACCTCCTCTTTATCGGATTATCAGGATCTACAGAAATTTTGATCTGATCAATTAAAATTATAATCGATCTCTTTATTTAATTCAATAAAGAATTATTTTTTTGTCTCAGATAATTGAATTAAATTGAGATGATTAAATCAAATTATGTATATATTTTTTCAAAATTTTTTCTGTGTGTTATTATTTTTTAATTCTGTTTTTTTAAACTAAAAGAGAAATTAAAAATTTTAAAAAAAGGGTTTCATGCAGCGCACACATACATCTCTGCATGCATGCAGTGCAGAGATGCATGCGCTGCATGCATGCATGGGCGGGCCCGGCCTGGTCCTGCTGCCGCGCACGCCCCACCGGCCACCATGGGCTCGCGGTGGTAAGTAGCAAAATACAACACAAAAAAAGTTATTATTGTTTGGATTTCCTAATCAAGTAATCTTATGAGATTAATTAGGATTAAAAAAATTAGAGATAAAATTTGTTTTAATCTAATAAAGAACCTACTCTTCATTAATTTCACGTTAAATTTTAATTGGAATTGTTGAGATTGATTTGAGTTTTAGGATTTAGATAGAATTCTATCTATTAAGGGAATTTTTTGGGTAGAATTTTAATCAAATAAGGTGACCTAATCCCAATGAATTTCATATTAAGCTAATCGAGTTTTAGTCAGTTTATTGAACCCGACCCATTAAGAAAACTCATAACTTAACCATTGCGGGTCGGGTCTGATCCAGACCTGATAAGCACTGCAGAGCCATTTTGCCTATAAAAACTTCAATTAGCCATTACGGGCTCATCCGACCTCTGTTTTGGACATACAAATAGCCATTTCTAAGATTATGACGAGCATTATAGTATTACAAGTATAAGACATGACAAAACAGTAGTTAGTTGACATAAAGAAGGCATTGAAGTGTATATTTACAAGTTATATGTATCCTTTTATGCTTCCGCTTCATCAATATTATATTGTTTATATTGTTCTAGCATGATAAATATTAATGTTTACTACAGTTGATAACACACAGATAATATATATACATGTTCAAATTAAAGAATTTATAAAAGAGCTTATTTAATTAAGTATATAGTTCATGCGGACAATAGCCGGCTCAAAGGAAGAACATTGTTTGGCCGAATTACGTACCGCATCGGATACTTGATGTGGGTAATGCAGAGAATCTTGATGTGTGACAATCGGCCCAAAGGAAGGTTGTCACACTGTAGGCCCATATTGCATTACCCTCATCAACTAGTCCAGTGGCGGAATAAGAATCAAGATGCGTAGATTTGTGTGACCCATGCGTGTGGCAATCAGCCCAAAGGAAGGTTATCATTATGGCCGAGCCATTACATATATTGTATGGTCAATATAAATAATTTAAACTTTAGGACCAATCCTATAAAGGGGCAGTTGGCCCAAAGGAAGGTTGCTCTCTTACATAGGACCTAGACTTTAACTTATCTATATTGGGTCAGTACAAAATTGGTATAAAGAGATACAACTTATTCTGAAAGTTTGGCCGGTAACTCTATCAGTTAAACTGGTTGCATTTTCTGAACTTCATTTTTTTTATGGTTATTACAGTAGAATTTTAATAATGCAATATTTAATGGTACAAACTTTAAAAAGTGGTAAAATCACGTAAAAGATTGCTCTTGAATTCATGGACCTAGACTACATCTTGAGGACTGATGGACCCCTACTATCACTAACAAAAGTTCAGTTGAAAAAAAAGGCCAATTATGATAAGTAGGAGAGGTCTTACGGGATGTGTCTAAGGGTCACAAAGCACACTATTCGTATAACTATTGGGGTTCTATGCCTGATAAAGTCATTGCTAAGAGTTTTTCCAGCTGAAGTAGCCTATCGGTTTATTAAATCGGATAAAGTTGAGGCCAGCACGCATCTTAGCAAGCTGATAAATATGCACTACAAAGGCAAAAAAAATATAGGGGAGTACATTATGAAAATGTCCAATCTTGTTTCTAAACTAAACGCACTGAAATTAGAACTCTCTGAAGAGATTATAATGCTTCATTCTAATCTCTTTTCTTATAAAGTATAACCCTTTTTTCAAGATTATTTATAATGCTCAAAGAAAAAATTGGAGTCTCACTAAGCTCATTAGTCATTGTATTTGGAAAGAAAAGAGATTGAAACAAGAAAATATTAAAAGTGCTCACTTAGCATTCAGGGTAACACTTCTAATACGAAAAGAAAAAGTATAAATAAAGAGAGGAACATTAACACCACTACAGTTGTTGATCCTAATTGGCAAAAGTGCAGGAGAAGAAGCCTAAGGTCATTGCATGTTTCTTCCGCAAGAAAGTAAGCCGCCTCAAGAAAGATTGCATAAAGTATCAGAAATGGCTATTTAGTAAGTATATCTCATATTTATGTTTTTTCTAAAATTAATTTAGCTTTAGTGTCACTTCATACATGGTGGATAGATAATTCACATAGCGATTCAATGCGAAACTTTCAAACCCAAAGGAGGCCCAGCCCAGCTGAGTGATACGTATTCATAGGTGATGGAAATAAAGTTGCAGCTGAAGCTGTTTAAGTTTGTAGGCTTAGATCAGAGTCTGATTTTTTTATTTTAGATTTGGATGAGACTTTATATATACCGTTCTTTTAGGCGAAATCGTATTTCTATTTTATTATTAGACAGATCTGCTTTTACTGTCACTCTTGGTAATGAAATATTTAGTCTACGTTCTAAATCTAAAGTTGTTAGTACTAGAATTCTGATTGATGGCTATATAAATTGAAACTTCATGCTTCATATCCTAAATCTTTATATGTGAATAGCCTAGACACTAAGCGAACATTAATTAAAGAAATTTTAGAAAATTTGGTGTTAGACGGAGTTCAAGTGTCTTGAATTTGGTGTATATAGACATTTGTGGTCCCCCTAAGCTTCTTGGAATGGTCACAAATATTTCATCACTTTTATAGACGATTACTCTCATTATGGGTACCTATACTTATTACATGAGAAATCTCAGTCACTAGACATGTTAAAAATCTATAAAACTGAAGTTGAAAATCAACTGAATAGAAAAATTAAAGTCATTAGATCTGATCGTGGTGGTGAGTACTACGACAGATATGACGGATCAGGTAGATGTCCAGAACTATTTACCAATTTCTGAAAGAGTGTGGCATTGTTGCTTAGTATACCATGCCAGGGACACCTCGTCAAAATGGTATTCTGAGAGATAAAATCACACATTAAAGGACATTGTTAGAAATATGATAGCTCACACTACTTTTTAGGAGTCATTATAGAGTGAAGCCTTAAAAACGTTTGTCTACCTCCTTAATAGAGTACCTAACAAACAGTAACTAAAACCCCAAAGTATGTTATGGACTAAGAAATCTCTCAATATTAGGCATCTACATGTTTGAGGTTGTCCAGCAGAAGCTCGACCATATATACCACTGAGAAGGACTTGGACTTAAGGACAGTTAGCTGTTTCTTCGTAGGATATTCTGAGAGGTCTAGATGTTTTAGGTTTTATTGTCCCTCCACTAAGATATAATAGAGACGGATAATGCTAAATTTAGTAAGGAAATTCAGAACAGTGGGAGTCAACTACATAAGAATTTAATATTTAAGGAAGAACAAATTGTTATACCCATGACAATTGTTCCAAATGATGAAGTAGTTGTTTTACCCCAGCATGAAAATACCGTTATATACTTACAAGGTACAGATATAATTCATCCTGAAGTAGATCCTGCTGATGAGGTAGAACCTGAAAATCTTTAACCACAAGTGCCTAGGAGATCAACTAGGGAGAGGAGATCAGTCATTTCAAATAACTATATAGTTTATCTGCAAAAGCATGAGTTTGACATAAGGTTAGAGGATGACCCCACATTCTTGAATGAGGCCAAACTCAGTGTTTACTCCCCTAAATGGTCAAATGCCATGAACGATGAGTTAAAATCCATGAAGGATAATGATGTTTGGGATTTTGTAGAGTTGCCTAAAGGTAAGAAACTGATTGGTTATAAATAGATGTTCAAAATCAATTGGGATTCGAAAGGCAATACCGAAAGGTATAACGCACGTCTTATCGCAAAGGGATTCACTCAAAGAGAGGGTATTGACTATAAGGAGACTTTCTCCCCGATTTTCATGAAAGATTCTTTAGGATTATCATGACACTGGTGGCTCACTTTGATCTGGAGTTACACTAAATGGATATTAAGACAGTCTTTCTTAATGGTGACATTGAGGAAAAAATTTATATGGTGCAACCAAATAGTTTTGAAGTTAAAAGTTTACAACATCTGGTTTGCAGATTAAAGAAATCCATTTATGACTTAAAGCAAGCAACCCGTCAATGGTATTTGAAATTTGATTAAGTAATATTCGATTTTAGTTTTAAAGAAAATATAGCCGATCAATGTATTTATCACAAATTTAAAGGGAGTAGATTTATATTTCTTGTGCTATATGTGAATGACATTCTATTAGCAAGTAACCATATAGATCTTCTACTTGAGACCAAAAGTTTTATCTTAAAGAATTTTGAGATGAAAGATCTTGGAGACGCTTCTTTTGTGACAGGCATCCAGATTCAACGTGACAGGACAAGTAAAATATTAGGTTTATCACGAAAAGCCTATATCGAAAAAGTGCTAGATAGATATGACATGAAGAATTTCTCTTCGAGTGATATGCCTGTCACTAAGGGAGATAAGTTGAGTCTACTCCAACGCCCCAAGAACTACCTACAATAAGAGCAAATGAAAGACATTACATATGCATCAACAGTTGAAAATCTGATGTATGTTCAAGTTTGTACCCGTCCAGACATAGCATATACCATTGAGAAACTTGGCAGATAATTAATCAATTCTGGGATTGATCACTGGAAGACTGCTAATGCGATATCTACAGAAGACTACATGAAATTTGATTAGTTGCAGCTGATCGGATACAAAGATTCAGATTATGCTGGATGTATCGTTAATAGAAAATCAACTTTAGGTTATATTTCCTGATTGTCGAAAGATAATGGATTTAGTCGAGAGGCCATTACAGGTACACTGTGACAATAAGAGTTATAGAGCTCTACTACAATAGTGACAAGAGTTCAGCAAAGTCGAAGTATATTGACATCAAGTTTCTTGTCATTAATGATAAAGTTCAGAATCATATTGTGTCTGTTGATAGTTTTTAGTACTATTCTTAACATTACAGATCCACTCATTAAAGGAGTTCCACCTAAAGTCATCTTATAGCATATTACTCATATGGGGATGACTAGTCATGATTATATCCTAATTTAGTGGGAGTGGATAATTTCATGTAAAAGACATTATCTCTAAGTGCACTTTATGTATATTTGTTGATTCCGATAATAAGGTGATAAACTGCTTTCTTTAAATTTCTTTTGAATTTAATTTGCGCATTTGAGTTTGTTAGCAGTTAGACTCGTTGGAGTCATAAAGTGGAAACCAGTTGGAATTGTACCTTATTTGATTAGAGGATATTTTTATGCCACACGTTTACATTTGATTTATGTCGTTAAGAGTTCTGAAATTTGTGACGTGAAAGATCCTACCTCGATTATACAGAAGGTAACGATCTCCATATTCGGTGGCAGGACACTTAATAGACCAGATTGTTTTGAAACATGGTTTGTTGACGGTTAAAGTTTTGACGTCATAAAATTATGTATAATATCTATTCAGTACGACTTGCTGGCCCAAGTGGGAGATTATTAGACTTATTATGTTTTAAAGTCTAATTTAATTTGGACCTAATCAAGTCAATTGGATATTTGCACCCGCCTACTTTAACCTATGTCGTTTGACCCAATAAAGAATTGATCAAGCCTAAATGGTTTGGATCTAGACACGTTTTCAATTACACTTAGCTATTAGTGTGTATTTAATTAAAATGTAGGACTCATTTATACGTGTGAAACTCGTGTTATCAATCAAGGACTTTGATCTATGATGAGTTGAATTAGGATTCTTTGATGTTATATATATCATGGGTAGGGTTACCTCTACACCACAATAACCTAATCTCTCTCTTGGAAGTCTCTCATCTCCTCTAAGGATCAATAAGAGAACTTGGTGGCTGGAGAGAAGAATACTCTCCCTCAACTCTGGCATCCTCGAGATCATGCAACCTTCGACATCTCTTTCGTGATGGAATCGGATATGCCTAAAATCCTCCTTCCTTTTGATCTTGATAAAGAGACTATTTCATATATAAGATCTTATTTGGATAATTATTAGATATAACAGCAGTTTGAAACAAAATCATGCATATAGCCTTCTTTCTTTAGAAGAGAGTTTGGCATTATAATTTCACACATTTAGATTATCTTTGGCAACTAAAGTTACAAATATTAGACTATAGCTTTTGTTAATTCTTACGAAAGCTTAAAAATAAGGGGGTGAGGTAAGTTTTATTTTGTTCTCAAAGAAAATTTTCATATGATACCTAAAAAGTATTTTTCTTCTTAGTTCTAACTCTCAGAACTCATGGAACCCTATAACTCTTAAAAATGTTTAATGCACTATAACCCGTTCATCAACCAGTTTACCACCCATTTATCTACAAGAGTTGGTAAGAGTTATACTTCTAACTCTTGCTAACTCTTCCAACACCTAAGACCTTGTTTGGCTAGAACAGTTAGAATATTGGGGTTAAATCCAACTCAAAACCAACCTCAAGAAGAATTGCACAACTCTCTTCTACACCGACTTATTATTGGCGGAAGTGTTAGCCATTGCCTCTAAAAAGAGGGGTCAAAATGCCAAAAAAGTGTTTTTTTAATTCCAATTTTGCCCTCGATGAGATGTCTATAACTCTTAACAAAATTTACATGTTTGAAACAACGAGTGAGAGTTAGAAGCCTCAACTCTTGTTAACTCTTATTTCCAAACAAGACCTAACTCTCCAACTCAACTTATCAAGTTAGGCCTAATTCATAGCTGGTGTTCAAGAGAAATGTATGTTTGAAGAAGTAAAAAATTTCATCAATAGTCTCAATTTGATTTATTAATGATCAACCTTCAATAACAGCCACTAGCTAGCCAGCTGTTTCAGTCATCACCACGACCCCCTCGCGTTGGTAACACCGGACACGATCCGGACTTGCCCACCTTCGTCTTTCACGACTCTAATGGCAGATTCGTAATTATGTCCCGAAAACCGGTACGTTATCGTAATTCACGAGAAAGGCCAAATTCTTCCATTCCCAGCTCATGCCATAAACAAACCCAACCTTCTCTTCTTCAAACGCATCCGTTCGTTTCCCCAAAAGAAAACAAAAGAAAACAAATCCCATTTCAAACCTCTCACCACAAACTCAGCATCCAGCGGCATTCCAACTCAAAATCCTCCGCTAAACTTATAAAAAAGAAAAGAAAGAAACTATCAAAAAATAAAAATCAAAAATCAAAAATCAAAAGGAAACCTCCGGCGATGCTCCAGCAGCAGCAGCAGCGAAACCCTTAGCAACAAATGCATCAGAACGGCGGCGACCACCACCATCCACCCCGCTCCACCGCCTGAAAAGCCTCCCCGACCTCTGGTTCCCCGAATCGCCCCTCAAACCCGCCAACAATTACAACATGTCCTCCTCAAGATGCACCAGCAGAACCAGCAGCTCTCTGGCGACCTAACCCTAACCCTAGATCCCTCCAAATCCCGCCCCCAATCCCGCACCCAATCCCGCTCCAGCTCCCGCTCCCACTCCCCCGCCGCCGCCTCCCGCGACCCCACCGCCCTCCTCTCCGACGAGGTCCTCCTCCTCGTCCTCTCCTGCCTCCCCCTCCCCAGTCCTGCGACTCCGCCGCCGCCCTAGTCTGCAAGCGATGGCTCCGCCTATCCGGCCGCCTCCGTCGCTCCCTCACCCTCCGGCGCTGGGCCTCCCTTGAGCGCCTCCTAACTCGTTTCCCAATCTCACCCACCTCGACCTCGTCCCCGCCGCATTCGCCTCCTCCAACTCTCCCCCCTCTTCCTCCGTCTCCGCTCGCGTTATCCTCAGCCGTGGAACTTCTCCCTCCAGATGGACCAGCACTGTACCCCTCCAATCGGTGAGTGCGCCTTCATCGACTCTGATTCTGTCGACCGAGGGCTGGAGATGGTCGCCGGAGCTTGTGTTGGACTCCGGAAGCTCTCTGTTGCCGGTGCCGAATCAGGGCTCATCACCGTGGCCGACTCCTGCGACACGCTCCAGGAAATGGAGCTCCACCGCTGCACTGATCTCACGCTCCGGTCCATCTCCGGCTTCAGGAACCTACAGATCTTGAAGCTGGTGGGGTCCGTGGAAGGACTTTACAGTGGGCCCGGCGTCAGCGATATCGGCCTCACGATTCTCGCCCATGGTTGCAAGAGACTGGTGAAGTTGGAGCTCAGTGGGTGTGAGGGGAGCTACGATGGGATCAGCGCCATTGGCCGGTGTTGTTTTATGCTGGAGGAGTTGACATTTAATGATCACAGGATGGATGCAGGGTGGATTGCTGGGCTGTCGTATTGCGGGAATTTGAAGATGTTGAGGCTTCTGGGTTGTAGGAAGATTGATGAAGATCCGGGGCCGTTGGAGCATTTGGGATTGTGCCGGACAATCGAGAGGGTTCAGATGCAGCGGTGTCAGTTGAGGGATCGGAGAGCCTGAGGGCGTTGTTTACAATGTGCGAGTCAGCAAGGGAGATTATGTTTCAGAATTGTTGGGGGCTGGATGATGAGATGTTCGGAATTACCAGCATCTGCAGGTAAAAAAGCTTATAAATTTGTTCTGTTAACGTTTTTTGCTTTGTATAATACTAGTCCAGTTGCTTAGGAGATGGTATTATAGTAGGTGAAAGTGACAACAAGAATTGAATTTTACATGAGCATGTAATCTGCTTGATTGTTTGTATCTTCCATTTTTATATCTTCCATTTTTATATCCTGAGGTCAGCTTAGCACTAGTGATTGGTTGATTATGAATTTTAAACATAAGTGATGCTAGTGTCCTTGTGGGGTTATTCTCAAATGAGAATGGAAGTCATACATAATTAACACAGAACCATAGTTGTTCTTGTTTTAAATCCTTTTCATCCATATGGATTTTGGTTCTTTGTCAGTTAAATTTGCTTGAATTCTTCTGCAACTTTCCTGTTGCAAGATATCCTAGGTATGCCCTGCTCCTGTTGACCCTGCAAATTAATTCGATCCAATTGTATGTGCCTTTCTTAGCATGTTGATGTTGATCTCCTTCTCCTTTATCCTTGCGTGCTGCAGCCTTTATGCTCCGTCTGATAGCTTATTATTACGCAGAAGTAGCTTCTAATTACCTCTAGATACTACGTATCCAACTATACTGTCATGTACTTGGATTGGCTATCTCTGTTGATCAACAATCTAGACCTTATATCATAATGGACATATTTGATGTTTCGTAGGCATCAGAGTTGCGCAGCAGTGATAGAACTCCTATCGGTTTCCCTCCATTCCTACGTGTGTAATTCTGTTCTACATGTTGGAAACTACTGTTTCATGTAGTCAAGGTTTCTAAGCTAAATCCTGGGTTAAAAAGCCCTGGAGGGTTAATGATTTTTTCCTATTAATTTGCAGAAATGCTTGTTTATTTTAGAGTTCAATCTAAAAAGTTATACTAGCAGAATATCATTGCTAGATCAGGTATATATCCATGTATGTTTTGGTTGGATTTTGCTTTTTTCAGTGGTTACTCTTTTTGCATTTTGTATTTGTGTTCTGGGCTATTACTGTAAGGCAGTAGAATACCTCTTCCCGACCTTCCTCCTCTTTGTTTCATAGCGTGTGGACTAGAATTGGGACTGAATTTGAGTTTTTTTCAATTAGAATAATATTTGTCTTATCATAGCTGAAAAATGGTGCTTAAATGGCTCCAAATCTATAAATGTTCCATTGGTCAAAGGTAATGAGACTTTACAACATATGTGAGCTTTAACCATATGTGAAAAGAAAATTAACATGTTATTGCATACTATTTCCTTCAATAATTAGTGTTGCCTGTACTTAGAAGGAAGTAGTTGGACCTTTACCAGCTTGTGGATGACCCTTGTTGCCAACACCAGTATCACTTGCCACACCTAGTACAACATTAGCTTCTCGTGAACTTAGGTTTGCTTAGTAGCACTTTTCAACCTCAAGGAAAGTGTTAGACAAATGTGACTGACCAATCTTAACTTGTAAGTGTACCTTCTCCTTGTTCTTGGTCAGGAATTGCCAGATGCCAAACATGTTCCCCTTGGTTGAACTTCGCTAGACAACCTAAATTTTGTTATGAACAATAAATTTTTAGTGGGAATGAATTCTTGGAGGTTCGTGAATAGTCTCTCCTTAGTTCCTTTGCAGACAGAGAAGGGGTAACTGAGGATGAAGGAACAATATTTTATTTTTATTTTATATGGCCTCCACGGCTATCCAATGGTGAGTTGCATCGATCGTGTTCATCTACATATTGTGTTTATAGTGCTTGGGTTTAATGGAAAGATCCTGGCTCAGTTTGGGATTTGAACTTCTGAAGTTAATTTTTAGGCCATCTTTATTAGCCCGTGACCTGAGATCCAGAAGAGACCCATGGTGACATAAGCTATGGAACTCTGCACACCACCATTTTGGCTCACTGCAGCAAGACTTACAAGCTTATGCCTCTTTAGTGGCCTGTGGACGTGACTCATGCGGGCAGCGGGTTAAAGAGCTACCCACATGTTGCAATTAATTTTTGTGCCAGGGAACTTGCAAGCAGGATTTTGTGATCCGGGCTACCATACACACCTTAGTGCGACGGGTAGGCATAAGCAAATTATTATAGGGAAAAGGGAACATCTATTAATTTTTTAATGAAAGTTATGATTTGAGGAGAAAAGGATACAAGCCTAGTTCTTTGACATGGACACTAAGGGGTTTGACATGACAATTTCCAAAATCCGTGCATGGGACACGATTATATATTTGTATTCATTTTTTAATATATGTATGTTTAACTCAAATCAATGTGTATTGGTTGTTATTCTTATTTTATGTGAAAGAATCTAATCGTAGTAAAACGATCAAAACAACAATTAGCTTTTTGTGAAGAGGTTCACATTTGTAACCATCAGTCACCTCCTATGGACAAACGTCCAGCTCTGATGGACGCTCCCTTTTTTGTTGGGGAATTGTCCTGCATATCATTGGTTATAACTTGTAACTGATGATTTAATGGAAGCTTTTACCAGTCACAATATTTATTGGTTTGACAAATATTCTAGATCTTTTTGAGAAGGAAATTATAGTAAGAGACCAGCTTTTCAAGAATAATTTATGCATATTATTTCCGAGAAACTCTTACTGCCCAGTGCATATATGGCCAATTTTTACACTTTTGTTGTAGTTTCCATAAAATCAATGACTTCATAGACATCTCTTTTTTCATTTGCTGTGGAAGGACTTGAGTTTATATTGTTATCTTTATAAAATCGTCTTAGTTTATTGAAGATTTGTTATAAGCTAGTGATGAATGCAGGGAAAAAAATGTCTTAGTGCTGATTTTGGTATGAACCTTTAGCTAGATAATGTTATAGCTTATTAGTTTCTGGATTGGTTTGAATTCTTCATTGTTCAAAAAGTGGCCTAGGCGCCTTGTCTGGTCACATGCCAGGTTGGGCAACTAGGCACTTTCGGCTATCATACATTAAATAAGGTGGAAAAAGTAGGTTTGGGTGGTTTAGCCAGGGTCAAGTTGTTGCAAACCATTTAGGCAATCTAATGTTGTTATTGTGCTTTGATGTCCTTCACATGTGCACACATTTCAGCATTTTCACTAAGAATTGTTTGCTAATTTGGTTCCTGGCACAGATGCGTAGTCTCAACCCCATCGTAATATTTTTCCTGGATTTGAGATCTCTTTTTGGGACTTTCCTTTTGCTAGATTCTGTGGCCATGTTATATCAGGAAATTACTTTTCAATGTTTAAAATTGCACAACGATGACACTAGCTTTAAATTGATCTATTTGTTACTATATGTTTATTGATAATTGAGGTCATTTACACTATTTTTGGGCTCAAGTGCCCAGATGAAAGCCAGGGTGCTTTATTTCTTAGTTTTGCTGCTTGTTTAGAGTTACAATGTTTAACAGATAAATAACAGATAGACACACTCGAGACTTTGTTTAGTATCTTGAGCTTTTTCCGCCCTTTAATATTTTTGATGTGTTCTTCCAGAGAAGAGTGACCTTTGAAAGGTTAGAAGTGCTGGGTTTTTAAGACTTTGAATTCTGAAAATCACTTTAAGGGGCGGCAACTTTTAGGTGGGTTATTCTACCAACTTTTAGGTGGGTTCTACCAGAGAGAAGCATGACATTTTAAAGGTTAGAAGTGCTCATTTTTAAAGACTTTGAAATTTGAATATCACTTTAAGGTCGCAAGCATGATCACTTCTTTTTATATTGTTGGACTTTTCCAGGGTAGTATGAAGGTAGCTTCTTTTAAATGCTCTTAGGCGCAGTCTCTTAGAGCTGTTTGAATAGGTTTATGGGAGCTTGTTGTGTTCTTTTCCAAATTTCACTGGAGCTTTCTTATCCACAAAATTCCTGGATCATGCTCTTTGTTAAGATTCTTATTTAGTGTTTGGGGGAAATGATTTGGCTTCTTTATTGTTCCTAGACATTTTGGTACCAGCTCACTTATTAGCAATTTAACTGGACCAAGGTTTCATTTTCAAGTCAAGTGAGTTTGAAAGAGCATGTTTCTTGTTTCATTTCCAGGACTTGGAATCTTTTATGTGTTTTCCCATAATCTACAAAAAAACATATTTTTGGGGTTTATAAGTTTCAGCTTCTCTGTTATGTTACTTGAGTTGAATTCTCCTATTAATTGTTGCCAAAGCTACAACTTCTGGTATTACCTTGCAATTTCTCTTGATATGCATTTGTGATTTCTTGAGCCATTAGTTTGTCTGGGGCATCTTGATTTAACCAGTAGACCCTAACAGGAGGGCGAGTGTAATAGTGTTAAACTGAAAAAGGTAGTTTGCAATGGATGTCCACTCCTAGCTATTGATCGACGTTTGAGAATGAGGGAGTAGTTTTTTGAAAAAATGGTTAAATGTATAAATCACTTATTTAATAAGGATAGGTCTTAGGCTAAGAAACGAACACAACACAAACATGTGACAAGATAATTCCTTAAATTGTAGGACACACAAGGACACGGCGACATGATTGTGGAATAATAATAATAGTAATAGTAATGATAATAATAACAATAATAATAATTGTAATAATAAGAGTGCATCTATACA
Organism: Agave tequilana; assembly: GCA_038442645.1. Classification (NCBI taxonomy): domain Eukaryota; kingdom Viridiplantae; phylum Streptophyta; class Magnoliopsida; order Asparagales; family Asparagaceae; genus Agave; species Agave tequilana. Next base: position 12,469 of record JAVJIF010010924.1, on the reverse strand, counting down.
TACATGTCCTTGCATCCAAAAGTCAATACACTCATTTTTAATAACATAATAACATAAAAAATTACATATATGCTAAAAATTTAACCTCTTGCACATTTTCACGACTTTGCAAAAGAAATGATTTGGTTGTTCAACTTGCTATAAATGAGTTTAGTGTGTCTGACTTCTTATATTGAAAGTTTGAAACATATTTAGATTTATTATAGGTTTATACAAGTTTATAGTTACATTGCATTTTTTTGTGCACTCTCGAATATATAATGTGAACAAAAAAATGTAGAACATGTCCCAAAGAAGTGTCCGACAAGTGTCTTAAATTATACACACTCAAGGAATATGTACCTCGGATGCCATATAGCAGAACTCCGTCAGATGACACATTAAAACTCCAATTTCTTATCATTTTTTCACAATCCGACCCACATCGTATCCTCATATCCTAAGGCATATACATATAAAAATTCACGTGAATTAGAGTTCATTTAATCATGATCTAATGGATCTATTTGTTCTATTGTTGAAGAACCATTAAATTCTCTACCATTTGATACATAAGTAAACAAACTCCAAACCACGTCATTTTTTATTATATGCATACGTCTTAGGACATGAGGATATGATATGCAGTCTGATGGTGAAAAATGATAAGGAAATTTGGAGTTTTGATGCGTCATCTAATGGAGTTCCGTTAGATGGCATCTAAGGTGTGTATATTTATATGAGAAAACGGGAGGGTGGTCATAGGAGGAAATTTCCTCTCATGGCGTACCTAAAACTCCACTTTTCCGCTGGAATTTTAAGAGCTGTTCAAACTATGCTTTATGTCCTGAAATGTATATGAATGAAAAATCATGAGTTTATAATATCTCTTACCTATGTATCAAATGGTTGCAAAATTGATGATTTTTCTACAATAAAACAAATGCGGCCTCTAGAATCACAAGCAAACAAGATCCAAACCACATGATTTTTAACACACCAATGTTTTAGACAACAAATATCATAATGTATGGTTATATCTTGAAATTACAATGGAAAATGGATTGATGGAGTTTTAAGTACGCCATAGGAGGAAATTTTCTCCAATGGCTACTGACTTCCTGTTTGCTATATATATTTGAATGATAAAATTATTTTCATTAATCAAAAGCGGAGTATAAAATATTACATTAAATCAACCTCTCTAATAAGCCTCTCACATAAGAACCCAATCATTCAATACAATAACTCAAATAACCGTAAAAACTCATCATAAAGTAAGCATTAACATAATAAAGAATAGCTCCGTGACTTGCCTTGAAGAAGCACCATCCATCTCGTTAAATCTACTAGCGAAGAGAATATAAACATATAGAACATCCAATCTCTTATAGATTATTAACTCACAGACTTGAATCAACTAGATGTACTGATGGAAAGTCGATCCTCTTGTAGATCTCTGATTGATTAAATCTACTGATTGAAGTAAAGATAAAAAAAGATGGTGGCCGATCCTCTTATAGATCCAAACCTTAGATGGATAGGTACCTCAATTCCAGGCTGTCAACTAACTACAAACTCGATCATCAGTAAAACTATTGAACTTCTGATAGCGAACCTAAACATAAGTTTCGCTACCATGACTAATCCATCGTAGTCTCACATGAGAGAAGAGACCTTAAAGGAAAATCGAGATGGTTAGGATCGCTAGCCACTCCTAATAGTTGAGATTGCACGAAGTCTTGTGTGATATCCTCTCCTAACCGCAAAGATGAGCGACAAATAGTAGCCTTGCCAGAATCAATCCCGAATCTAAAGGAAAGTCCGAGATGGTTAGGATCGCCAGCCACCCCCTAGCAGTCGAGATCGCACAAAGTCTCATGTGCATCCTGTTTCGACCGTGAAGACGAACGACAAAAAGTAACTCTTGCCCGCTATCAATCCGCGGATCTCAAACTTTATCTCATGAAATTCTTTCTAATACAATCTCACAATTAAGAGATCCCTAGCCAAAGGAACAAGGGAGGTGATGGGGCGTAGCTTCCCCCTCTAAGGTTTCTAGGGTTTTGAGAGAGAGAGAGTGTGTGTGTTGGGGACAAGTTTGAGAAGTGTCCTAGGAGCATGCAAGTAAGTGTTGGTGACTAACACGAGTACGACTTCATAATAGAAGTGCCCGTGCTACATAGATCTTAGGCTTTTAGCCGCACTTATAAAGTGCTGGGAGGCTTTGGGATTATGGGATTTTTGAGTAGCTCTGATATCATGTTATTTTAGTATCAGAGATTTAGAGAGAGAGTTGAGGTCTAAGCCTCATACTCTGTTCAATATATATAATAGTTAATACATACTACTCTTAGTCTTATAGGCATTGTGGGACCTAACCCAATACACTAATACACAATATCTCTCTCAACATAGAGAAACATCCACATTATGAAATTAGCATAATAGGAACACACAGCTCAAAGAAAGTACATGATCTCAATAGTATCCTGTACTCAAGGTTATTTCATTAGAAATTTCAATGTACAAGAGTCGTGACCAATGTTTTAAGCAATCTAACACATTTATACACTTTGAATGCAAAGAGGGAATGGAGGTGAATATTGATGATCCTGCGAAGTTTGTATATTATTTACTGATAGATTCACTTGATTGTTTTTTTTTTTAAAATCACTCTGTCTGTGTCTTGTCTATTCCTTAATTGGTTGGTCATAGATAGTAATTTCTTATATGTTCTCAGTTTGATCACTTTTCCATCTTATGTAACTCGTTTCTTTTTTTTAGTGAAGAATACTTTAGAGATAATTAATTTGAAAATTTAAAATTCTAATCAGATTTTGATTCCTACGGTTAACGAGACTACGTTAGCCAAAAAAGGTATTTTTGCTGGATGAAAACCAGATTTGAAAATATGATAAACATTAACAATGTGTTAAGAGTAAGGTGTTGGATGAGCATGGCCTCTCAAACTTTAGTTGGATTAGTTCTATTTGTCTGACAAATAGAAATGTCGCTAAAATGTCAAATCAGTTTTCATATTTTTCATATTGGTTAAAAACTAATTCAGGTTTGAATAGAAAACAACAATTGCCCTACTTAGGTTGCAACCATATACTTGTCTTCCACACCCATAAGTAGGAACAAGAAAGCAAGATTGATTGAGCTCCTTGTTCTACTTGCAGCGGAAGATTCCATATATAACAGGACTTGCCATAATTTGTTTCCTCTGGATTAACAAATTCCAGTGTGTGTCTGAATTAGAATATGCTGTAGTAAATATGAGGATAGAAGTCCCGGTGGCGGATAGGCATATAACAATAGGGAATGACATTTGTGTATGTGCATGCTTTATGAAATGTCCATATTCATTTTATCGGGATAAATGTTATAAATCTTGACACGAATTGGGATATTGTAGGATTAAATAAATGTTTGTGTTTATTCCAAGTGTGATTGAGCAGATGCGGAGTATACACACATCCATTGTAGACCTTAATAGAAACTGGGCGCAGGATTCAAGAATTCCTATGCATTTATTGCAGATGAAAATATAGGTATAGGAGAAGAATAACAGTGGCTAGTAACTGGACATCTATATATGGCCCTAGAGATTTGATAGTCTTGGAGAGGTTAAGACTAGTTACTCCAAGGAGGAAACTGGTAATGAGGAAGAAAGAACATACCACTGTCACTAACAAATCTTTGGAATATTCTTATAAGCTGTGATCTTGAATCCCTTTCCAATGTACCAGTGACCATTGAGACATAGAATTTTTTTTAACCTAATATCACTAAACTAGAGTATACATCACATAGGCTTTGGCAACTAATAGGAGTATCATGTGTAACATTTGTTACAATACAAGCATTAACATGGAAATAAAAGATTCTTCTCCTAGGGAGTTAATTGCTTACAGAAAATTGAAAAGGCGCCTTTTGTTTTCTAGGTACATGAGAATATCCTATTATAGCTCCATATTTTAGTTCTATTTTAAACTCTAAAGAGGTTTAGTAGCAGATAAATTAATTTAAAGGAAATATGCACTGAAATTTTGTTTCAGTTGTTAAGTACAAATCCTCATAAAGCTCATGAATAAAAGTCAGACCTTTCTAAATTTAATCAAAGTATCATTAAGACTTCCACAGTCCAACTTCTGTCTAACACAGATATTGGACTCCAAATTGTAAAGCCTAGCCAATATAGGGAAATATGTCGAGAACCTAAATAGAACGCAATCCGTATTGCATCTTTCTTAATCAAACTCTCAGTCTCAATCTCCTCTAATGTCACCCCCTACAAATTGTTGCCCGTTGCTCTGTTTTTTTTTGTGTGGTAATATTAGTATGGTCCTGTGCTCTGTATTGTTTCATGGTAATAAACCTGTGCTTGTTCTCCTGGCTCATCTTTGTTGTTGTCTTTGCATTTATTTCTATGTCAAAGAACCTTATTATTCACATGCCTTGAGAATTTCTTTTCTTTTTTGGTTTCTTCAATGCCCTTTTTTTTGTAGTTCATAAAACAAATGCCTTCATATATTTAATCTTTAATTTGGATATTCAAAACAGTATCTACTTAATGGCCTCAAAATATGCCTTGGGCTAGTTTCAAACCTTGCTTCTTAATATGACATTGTAAGTTGTCTACTCTATTCATATTGAAGGGCGGGGCCACATGGAGTTGAGGGCGGGCACTGAATTTGCCAATTGCCCCTTTTACCTTTGCTTTGATTGGGTATCAACTGCTTCTCCACTTACTAGTGCCTCCTACATCTATCTACATCATATTGTAATTTGATAGATAAATGTAGGGCGTGTTTGTTTCGCAGCAAAACGCCGCAAAACGCAAGTCGTAAAACTTCTTTTCCATTTTCCGTTGTTTGTTTCACTGAAAAACAAGTTGCAAAATGCAACTCTTCTTTTCCCACTTGCAGTTGCTACAGTTAAATTTGTGGTCATATAAATCTCATTTTTACACTCATATTTTCCCACTTGTAGTTGCTACAGTTAATTTTGTGGTCATGTAACTCTCACTTGTAGTACACTTACAGTTCAAAACAGTTACTTGATAATCAATATATAATTTAATATTATTAAATATTTAATATTTTAAATAGTGTTTAATTTCTAATTTAATTATTTAATATTTTTTAATCTTTAATTTTTTTATTGTTTTAAATATTGTTTTAATATTTAATATTTTACTATTTTAATTTAATATTTTTATTTAATGTTTTATTTAATACTTTATTATTTTATTTAGAGTTAATATTTTATTAATATAACAATATTATACTTTATATAAAATTACTATATATTTAATTATTTATTTTTTAATAAAAAATTACTTTATTAATATCATAATATATTTTATTATTATATTAATATTTTATTATGCTAATATTGTAATAATAATTCAGTATAATAATACTATAATGATAATTTATTATTAAATTATAATTATATTTTACTTTGTTAATTTTATATTTTTATAATATTACAACAATATTATAATAAATTTATATTATAATAATTTTCAAGTATTTTTAATATTATAATATTATAACTATATTTTATTTTTTTTGTAAGATTTTTTAATATTTATATTTTATTAGTATTCTTAAAATTTTATTAACGATCTTTAGATTTTCTTAAAATTTTATATTATGTATTTAGTTAATATTTTAGTAATATTTTACTATTTATACTAATATTTTATTAATATTATTGTTATAAATAAAATATTAAGATTATTAATTTTTTATCTCAAATTTATTAATACAATTTAATTTGCATTAGTAGATTTAATTTAATAGTATTTATAATATTTAAATCACTGCTACAGTTAATTTTGTGGTCAACTTTTCCACTTACACTTTTACATTACCAACCAAACACCGTAAAACACAATATACTTTACCATTTACACTTTCTTTATCAACCAAACACCGTAAAACACAATATACTTTTCCATTTACACTTCACTTTATCAACCAAACACCGTAAAACACAATATATTTTCTCTGCTACAGTTCACTTTTTCCATTCTCATTTTACGACTTACGACTTGCGACGTTTTGCAACGAAACAAACATGCCCGTAGATTAATGTAGAGCTTGCAGATCTCCAACTCAGGCTTTAGGAAAGGCATTTTGACAACATGATATTCATGTTCTACATGTTAGGAATATGAGAGGTGGATGGAGGAGAAACAAGTAATATTAGTAAATAGAAAAATCTATTTCATAACAAACAAGTGATGTCAATAATATGAAAAGTCTTCATTATACATAATAAGAATTCAGAACAAGATATATAAAACTTAGGCTTGATACGTGTATCTGCTTTCTTTAAAGTGCTTATTGCCTCCCACTCGATTGAGTTTGCTAATAGGTTACTAGGCAATTCCAAAATACCACAAAGCCAATGGAGTTGACAAGTAGCAAACTTGACGGATTTTCCCATCTCTAGAAACTTTTTTAACTCTTAAATAGATCAGTGACAAAGCCGGGGGCAAGAATAGAGATAGAAAAGAGAAACCGGTTATCCTTTAATTTGTTCTTACAAACAATAAAAGCTACAAACTAAATAAGAATACCAAAGAAAGAGATAGGGCAGCTAGTGTTTGTGTGTTCTCTCTTGTCCATGAAACCGGTTCAAATCCCACTGCTTAACTTTTATGCTTTATTTTTTTATATTTTCTTTTTTATTTTCACCTTGCTTTGAAAATTGTTCAAAACTAGAAAGGAAAAAAAATCTCCTTTCTTTTTTAATTTGTTCAAAATTTTCTCCTTGCTTCTTTCCCAAATAAAGCTAACCAAACGTAAAGAAAAAAATGACTAGAATTATAATATTTAAAAATAAAATAGTTAACAAGAAGGGTGAATTTATTATTTAGAATAATTTAAATATTATAATAGTATAAATGTATATTACACTCTATTTACAAAGTAGTGAAGATTAATTTCGAAGGCATGTCAATAATTTAAAAGTTATAATATATTGTTAATTTAGGATTAGAATTATTATTGTTTAATTTAAAGATATTAGAGTTATAACTAACTTTTTTTTTCTAATCAGAGTTCAATAAAATATAATTAATAGCATATTTATTAATTTAATGTTTAGGAACATTTTATAAATATATTTTAAGACTTGCAATTTATATTATAAACATTTAATATTTTTAAAATTACAAGTTTAGTTCATTCTATTACGTCCACACTAAAAAAAGATTTTGCGCCAACCACTATTTAAGAGGGACCGATAGAACATTTAAATTGTTGTAAAGAAGTGCCCCCTGAGTTCAAAGACATAGCTACGCCACTGTAATAGACATGAGAAACCGAGAGAGAAAACTAAAAGAAAGTTAGTTACATTCTTTTATAATATGCCAAAGATTATTTCCAATCGGTGCCTATGAGCTGAAGGACACATCTATTGGTTATTTACAAAGAGGCATTTCCAAAAGGTGTTCATTATTAATATAAAGAGAATTAAAGGGACACACACATTCAATAATAATGGAAAAAAGTTTTATTTTAATATAAATATAATTTTCAAATACCAGCACTACATGCTGACCTCTACTACGATATTTTAGGTGGTATCAAAGAGTAGAGCTGTAGAGGACATTCTTTGCACTAGGCAAGAGGTCCGGGGTTTGAATCCTATTCAAAAAAGAAAAGTAAAGGAGTACAAAAGAAAAAAAAAATTCATAAGAGTATTAATGGATACTTAGATTTGAGATAATTTTATTGAAGGATGCGCATTTCTTTTCTGTTGAAGAATGCTAACATCCCAGTCCTATCAAAGAACAAAACGAAATGCAACAAACCAATGATCTGATGGCCATCACTACTCAAGGATTTTCTCTGATAAATTTAGTTACTGATCTCTTGAAGAGTAGCGAAACTACTCTATTAATTAATGGATTCTCACAAGTCACAAGCACAAAATAACTGTTGTTGTTTGTCATATTATCAGATTGTTTTTTTTAGCAATTGTTGTTCCCTACCTGACCATAAATCCTGGCTCTACCCTTGTTCCTTATGATCTGAACATCTGAAAGCACCTTTTAGGCAAAAATATATGCATTTGGGCATCAAGAGTTGTCAACTATGCCTTAAGAGGAGTTTCTGGTAAGACTTGCACGAGAGGTTGAGAAGCTTCCAATACTGATTATGACCCATAGATGTTGTGTAAACCTTTTCAATTGATACTTATAACCCAAGAAATATTAAAGAACAGCTATAATTTACTCAAATTACTACTTTTTGTTGTATTCATCCTTAAGGAGCCATTTTATGTTAGACACTAAATCTGTACAGAACAGTCCTGTCTGTAATAAAACTTTCCTTGTCCAACATTAACCATATTCTAAATAGCGTTGTTGAACAGTGACATAAGAATTACTCTCCAAAAACAACCCCAAGACAAATTACAATATCAATCAATCTAAATACCTAAAACTGCTCTTCAAACTTGTTACTAACACTATCAGTCCAGAGTATCCTTTTCTCATTCTCAATGATATGTCATAGGTTAAAATGCAATACATAATCCCAGAGTTTTGTCATGAGGTATGAGATTCTTAATTTCACTTATCTCTCTTTTTTTAAATTTTATTAATTTTTATGAGGAAGAAGATTGAAGTTGATTTAGCATGATAACATTTTAAGCTAGGTAGTTCACATAAAGCCTTGGCCTGGCATGAAAGTTGCTCAGCAGATTCTTCTTCATGAGGCAATAATGATGTTCGAATAAAAAAGAGTAGTTATCATGGAACAAGGAGCCAGCTGATGAACTAGTAGGCTGGGGGGTTAGTAGCCCATGGCTTTCCTTTGTTATAGTCTTTCCTTAACTTGCAGATGAAGATCCTTGTTTGAATAATTAGAAGTGCTATTGAAGGCTAGAAGCCTTGAATATGTCATGTAATGGTTCCAGTTATGATTTCACAATTCCTTCAATAATCCCCTCAATAAAAGAGATTATCAAATATATGCCCCTTTTTCTTTCTTTTTCTTTTTGCTAGAAATTTCCGCAGCACCTCCTGTGTAACTTGTTACTTGTCCAATGACAGTACATATAATCACTAGCCCACATGGCTTATCATCAGTCTCCACGACACACACATATATCAAACAATGTCCACACAGTATATTTACAATATTATGATCAAAATCTCTCAAGAATGACTCAACTTAGTAATTCACACCCATATCATAACTTGTAATAGAGGAACATTTGGGAATAAGCTTTACAACCATGAGTCTAAACTTTACTTACGTACATCCAGCTCATAACTACTACACCATCACTAGACTAAAGTTATCCACACACACACACACACACAAACAAGTTACAACAAAAAGATAACAAAAAGAACAAAACATCCTCAAAGAGTCACTATTCTACAATGAGTTTAACTCTGGTTCTCCATTACATCCATGATGCTTCAAGCAAGACCCTTGCCCTTGTTTGTCCTCAATTCTTGAAAACATTTCTTCTGGCTCTCACCCCAAATGAACTTGACGCCTTTTCTGGTTAGCATGGTTAGGAGCGATGCTAGTTTGTAGAACCCTTCAACAAATCTTCAATAGTAACCCGCTAGGCCTAAGAAACTTCAGATCTTCTTAACATTGCTGGGCTGAGGACAATCCTTCGCCTCGATTTTCGTGGGGTCCACGACACTCCTTCACTAGATATAATGTACCCGAGGAAGCTCACTTGGTCCAACTAGAACTCACACTTCTTAAACTTCACATACAGTTTTTTTCTCTTAATGTTTGGAGTATTATCCTCAAGTGCTCCCCGTGCTCCTTATTCTTGGAGTAGACCAGTATGCCATCAATGAACACTATCACAAATCGATCAAGATATGGTTAAAATATTCTGTTCTCATATCCATAAATGCTGCCGGGACATTAGTTAGTCCGAAGGGCATTACAAGGAATTCAAAATGCCCATATTTGGTTCAGAAAGCAGCCTTAGGGATGTCATCTTGTTTAATCTTCAATTGGTGATATCTCCATCTTAGATCAATTTTTGAGAACACGCTAGCACCCTAAAGTTGGTCAAATAAATCATCAATCCTAGGGAGCGGATATCGGTTCTTGAAAGTGACTTTGTTCAATTCTCTATAATCAATGCATACTCTCATCCTTCTTCTTAACAAACAACACTGGGGCTCCCCAGGGTGACGCACTGGGCCGAATAAACCCTTTATCCAGCAGTTCCTGCAGTTGATCCTTCAATTCCGTCATTTCTGCTTGAGCCATTTTATAAGACGCTTTAGAGATAGGACCTGATCTTGAGAGCAAATCAATAGAGAATTCGATCTCTCTGTCTGGGGGTAAACCTGGTAACTCTTCTGGAAACACATCGGGGTATTCTTTCACCACTGCTATGTCATCTAACTTTAATTCAGTTTCCTTCTTGTCTACCACGGCTGCTAGAAATCCTTAGCACCCTCATCTCAACAGTTTCGTGGTGTTAAAAGCCGATCTGATCTATATCTTCTTCCCATTTCTTACCCTTTCAAAGGTAAATTCTGTAATTCCTTTCATTTTGAAGGTTACCCTCTTATGGTGACAATCTACGTGGGCATGGTGTGTGAATAACTAATCCATTCCTAGAATGGCATCATATTCCATACCTCCTAATCTTATTAGATTGACTCACGTTTTTACTTCTTTTATCATAACTTCACATTTCTGAAAGCACCTACTAGCAATCAATTCCGCACCTAAAGGGGTTGATATAATTAGTTGAAATTCCAAAGGGTTCACGTTTCTTGTTTAATTGGGTGCAAATGCAGCAAAAATAAAAGAGTGTCTGGCACCAGGGTCAAATAATACTCGAGCAGTATGCCCCATTATGCAGGTAATACCTTCCACCACGGCATTTTTGATGCTCGAGCTTCCTGCTAGATCAAGACATTCATCTTCTCTTGAGCTCTAAGCTGTTGCATTGAAGATTGAATCATTGCCGGTCTGGTTGTGTTGAACGGTCGCCTAGAGGACTGCTGTGGTCCCGAAAATAGAGCAGTTCCTATAGCTCGCCCTTCAGTCCAATATACCAAACTCGGGTATCCATGTAAAATTGGACACTCCTTCCTCATGTGACCAGTATTGCCACATGTGAAACATTGCTTGCCCTGAATGCAGTTGCCCACATGGTTTCTGTTGCATCTGGGGACCATGGGTTTCTAATCAAATTTAGATGAGGAGGGAGTATCGATTGGGGCCGGTGCAAGAATCCTCCCCTATTCCCTGTACGACTATGATATCTTGAAGCAGGTACCGCCGATGATCCCGTACTTCTATTAAATTTAAGATTTGACCCTTCAGAGCCATGTGTCTCCTGGTACCAGAAATGCTTAGATGGAGGAAATTCCTTATTTGGGTCTTCCTGATCTTTCAATATGTCTCGTTCGACTTCTAGTGCCTTCTCCACAGTTTGAACATAGTTTTGAAGTTGGAACGGAACCAGTTTGCTTCTAATCTCAGGCCTTAATCTCCTTACAAACCTCTTTGTTCTATTGACTTCTTCCCGGACCAGCCCTACTGCATATCTTGACAGTTGCGTGAACCTGATGTCATATTGACTTACCGACATTCGACCCTACTTTATTTCTTGAAACTCCAAGGCAAGCTTATCCTTTGCTACCCCCAGAATGTACTTTTTATTGAATTTCTTGACCAGAAAGTTCCAAGTGAGCTCTTCCCCTGCCGACTTAACTCCACCCTTTACCATTTCCCACCAATGTTCCGCCTCTCCTTGGAACATAAAAGTGGTAAAAGTCATTCTTTGATTCTCAATGCATTCTATGACATCTAATATTTTCTTAATCTGTCAGAGCCACTCTTTGGCTTTCATTGGGTCGACTTCCCCTTTAAATGCTGGCAAGTGCAGTTTCTGAATTATTCTAAAACTTTATATGGGTTGGTCTTTACTGCAAGCTGTGCCAACCACGCAGGCATTTTGTCAAGAATTCTCTGATCTACACTGAGTTTTGCCACAACCTCGTGGTTAGCAAAGGGATGGGCGCTCTCTACCGTACTGTGTGACGAGGCATTGCCTTCCGAATCAGTATCTAGTGTTCGCAATCTCGGTCGAGTAGGATACGACTCGGCTAGATCGTATCCGACTCAGCGTGGTCCAAGATAACTCGGATGCCCGAGTCATTGAGTAGATCTGAGTCGAAACCGATCCGGGTTCGACTCGGATCTGCTCAATGCACCCATGGTTTGTCGCCTATAAACTAAAAAAGGCGGAAAAAACAAAAACTCACCTCTCCTCGAGGGCTCCGTCGTCGCCGACTGAGGGCTCCGTCGTCGCCGTCGCTCTGTCGATGCTCCGCTGGTACTCCCTCTGAGCTCTTTCCCCCCCCTTAGTCTCGCTATCTTCTCTCTCTCCCCCCTTAGTCTCTCTATCTTCTCTCTCCCCCCCCTCTCTGTCGATCTCTCTCCCTCTCCGTCTCTCTCTC